>JAXDDX010000045.1:1752500-1822500 GCA_034670405.1 Hoplostethus atlanticus | reverse complement strand
TACCAGACAGTAGTGGTGAGGAGTCAGGCCCAGCAGTGTCCTATCAGCACCTCCACCCAGATGACCAGGATCGGCTGCTACGTCTCCTGTCTAGACGACAAGCTGGTTGCCCCCGGCAACTACATCACCGCCGACCAGTATCACGACAGGAGGCTGAGAGCTGTAGGTGGACTGTGTGTGTCTGTGTGTGTGTGCGCCAGGGAACCTCCTGTACATTATGTATGGCCTTCTGTTCATGTGAATATGACGCACCACATCATGTATGATGTTGTAAATGTACATGTCTGCTTGCTTCAGATTCCCTCTCATTGTCGCCTACTGTATATATATTGGTATGTAGTGGTTCCAGACATTTCATACTGCATATGTATTGATATTTTTACATGTAGTTGTAATAATGTAATAAGTACTTTATTAATTCCACTCTGGGAAGTTTCTTTATCACAGAAACCAAACCATTTCCCACCAGTGACCAAACCGACACCAGGATTTAATTTGGACCAATAGGGTGAATCTACGGTCTCAGGTAGTGGGGATGGGACGCTCTGCTGCAGCATGACTTCCTGGTTCAGACTGAGGAGATTGGTGTAGTTTTACATATAACCCCATTTGCTATATTTTTGTATGTATTTTTTGTTTTTCTTTGCAGTATGGTTGCTATTTGCTGCAGTGACCCAGTTTCCCCACAGGGATCATTCAAGATCTTCTCACCCACCCAGGTGATCCGGCTGCAGGCGTTGGTTCGGCGCTGGCAGGCCCGGTGTCTGGTGGAGCAGCTGAGGAGGGAGCGGGACCGGCGGCTGGCCTGGATGGAGATGGAGGAGGGGAGGAGGAGGGAGGAGAAGGAGCAGCTGCTCAGAGAGGAGCACAGCCGCCGCATGAACCCACAGAGCAGGGAGGACTTCACCCTGCTGTACCACGCCCTGGAGAGTAGGCTGGGGAGGGGCGGGGTGTGTGTGTGTGTGTGTGTGTGTGTGTGTGTGTCAAGGTGGCGGTGTGAGGAGGAACAGCGTATTGACTCCTCTCTGCTGTGTGTGTGTGTGTGTGTGTGTGTGTGTCAAGGTGGCGGTGTGAGGAGGAACAGCGTATTGACTCCTCTCTGCTGTGTGTGTGTGTGTGTGTGTGTGTGTGTGTGTGTGTGTGTCAGGGTGGCGCTGTGAGGAGGAGCAGCGTATTAACTCCTCCCTCCATGGAGCTGAGCGGAAGGCGGCTCTCTGCTCACTGCTGGACCAGGAGATGCAGCTCATTGCCTCCATCGGATGCCATCGCATCGCCGCCCAACACAGCAACTACGACAAGGCTGTCAGGACCTTCCTGGACAAGGTCAGAGGTCACTCCTTCTCCTCCTCCTCCTCCCATCATTATTATTATTAGGAGTAGTAATAGAAGTAATTGCTCTAGCAAGGGTAATAATAGTAGTACTAGTAGTAGTATAGTATAAGCATTAGTAGTGGTACTTGTTAAAGTTGTGATAGTGGTACTCTGTATAGTAGTAGTAGTGGTACTAGTAATACTAACCGGGCCCCTAACTGCTCTCACAGTGTGCGGCCCCTAAGCGGTGGAGAGCAGCTGATGGTCACATGACAGAGCTGTCCACCCAGCAGAGCCTCAGGGCGGGGCAGCTCAGAGACCTGTACAACAGCCTCAGCCTGGTGGTCAGCCAGGACCAGAGGACACACACACTGCTCACACTGAAACACACCGTCCAGGTAGCACACACACACACACACACACACACACACACTGAAACACACCGTCCAGGTAGCACACACACACACTGCTCTTGTATTTGCAGAACACATCATAATCCTCCTGTTCTACATGCCTGTTACGGTACCACTGTATTGGTAGTATAATCATCCTCATTGGACAGGAGCACGACTGTCAGCTGACCCGGGACATAGTGGAGTTGATTGACAGGGAGGCGGACCTAATGATGCGGGGGGTGAAGGAGACCAATCTGGAGGGGCTGAGGAAGAGGATATCCACGCTCTTCCTCCAGTACATCAAAACGCCTACCTTCAACCCTGAGGTGGCCAAGGTGCTCAAGGTGAGGCAGGAGGAGCAGGCTGGGGGAGGAAGGTCGCTGGTTTGGCTTATGAAAGATGGAAGAGAAGCTTTTTGGGACTTTCGACTCAAAACGCAGCTCTGTGTTCAGATATTAGAAATGGAAACAAAGCTCTTCCAGCCTAAATCCATGCCAACCTCCTGTTAGCTGCCACAGACTGTCAGTCCTCGAATCAAACACAGACTACACATTTCAGAATAAAAGTTTCTTCATTTTAACATTTACTGTGTAAACAAAGCCAGTAGTGGGACGACAGTGTTTCATAAGACTGTGTGGGAAACGAACACGGTGGACTGGAAGGTTTTCTGGCCAGGTGAGGTGTCGTAGCTCCATCACGCTGGTCCGTCTCTCCTCAGGTTCCCCAGAATCCTTCCCAGCTGAGGAACAACATCTACTTCTGCCGCGGCTGTCGGCGCTACCTGCAGTCCACCGACTTCAGCCTGGCGGCCAACGCCCGCCTGGTGGGCCAGTGCCGCAGCTGCGCTGAGAGGGACAACGAGGCCCGTCGCCGCGACGACTTCTCCATCTACAAGAACATCCTGAGGAGGCTGCGAGGAGACGAGGCCCAGATCACCTACCTGCTGCAGGTACCGGGGGGAGCAGAGAGCTAGTGCATGCTGGGAGAATGGGTGGGATGTCTTTATTTTACACACACACACTACACACAGTGTGTGTGTGTGTTTTTGTCTCTCTGTTTGTCTCTCTGTTTTTCGGTAAAATGTTTTTATACGCCCCTATGTTCATATAAACCTACCCCTCTGTCCCCACCCAGGAGAAGGACGTGCGCTACCTGGTGGAGGTGGTCTGGGGGGCCCAGTCGGCCCTCAGCGCCTGCAGAGACCTCCATGACCTGATCTTAGTCCGCTGGGATCCCCTGAGGGACTGGAGCCCCTGGAACTGCATCCTGCTGTCCAAGGACGAGGCCTCGGCCCACCTGAAGGTGGAGAAGGTCCACGAGGTTTGTCCATGTTAACATTTATACATTTTACATCTGAGGACCCCCAAGCCCCTCCCACATTTATACACTCCGTATATGATCTGTGTTGAGACGAAACCAAAGAAAACACATAAAGAGTGAAGTAGTGAGATAGTGAGATAGTGAAGTAGTGAGATGTTGAAGTAGTGAGGTAGTGAAGTAGTGAGATAGTGAAGTAGTGAGATAGTGAAGTAGTGGAATAGTGAAGTAGTGAGATGGTGAAGTAGTGAGATAGTGAGATAGTGAAGTATTGAAGTAGTGAGATAGTGAAGTAGTGAAATAGTAAAGTAGTGAGATAATAAAGTAGTGAAGTAATGAGATAGTGAAGTATTGAAGTAGTGAAGTATTGAGATAGTAAAGTAGTGAGATAGTGAAGTAGTGAGATAGTAAAGTAGTGAAGTAGTGAGATAGTGAAGTAGTGAAGTAGTGAAGTAGTGAAGTATTGAGATAGTAAAGTAGTGAGATAGTGAAGTAGTGAGATAGTAAAGTAGTGAAGTAGTGAGATAGTGAAGTAGTGAGATAGTGAAAGTAGTGAGATAGTGAGATAGTGAAGTAGTGAGATAGTGAAGTAGTGAGATAGTGAAGTATTGAAGTAGTGAGATAGTGAAGTAGTGAGATAGTAAAGTAGTGAAGTAGTGAAGATAGTGAAGTAGTGAGATAGTGAAGTAGTGAGATAGTAAAGTAGTGAGTAGTGAGATAGTGAAGTAGTGATAGTAAGTAGTGAGATAGTGAAGTAGTGAGATAGTAAAGTAGTGAAGTAGTGAGATAGTGAAGTAGTGAGATAGTAAAGTAGTGAGATAGTAAAGTAGTGAAGTAGTGAGATAGTGAAGTAGTGAGATAGTAAAGTAGTGAAGTATTGAAAGTGGCTGGTGAACTGGATTCCAGTGACAGGAAGTGAGTGTCCTGTATGTGACGGTTGAACCTTACGTTTCCGCCTGCAGGCGTACGGCGCGGCGTTCATCCGTAGTGTGAAACACAAGCACACTGTGGCCAAGAGGTACTTTGCCCAGATCCCCGTCATGGCCGAGTATCTGGACAGCATGGAGTCTCAGCCCACTGCCCTCGGCAACCAGCTCGTCTCCAAGCCCATCACCACGGTGACAGGCGACCATCCCACCAACACATAAAGAAAGACCCTGATGTTAAATCTATATGGGGGAATTCTCCCACTCTTCCCCTCTCTCTGTTCTTTCTCCCTCTCTGTCTCCATGTGGCTCTCTAAAACTATTTATCTGATTATTTAAATCTAAAATAAAGGTCATGGTGGTTTTATGTTTTGACTCCTCATTTAAATTAATCCAATTGTAATTTGTGTGCTTTTATTTTGAAAGTGGGATGTGGTGACCTTTAGCACACTTCCATATCTGTTCTCATAAAGTACCCTCATTGGTGAACTTCCCAGACCGTTCTGGTCACAACTCGTCTTTGACCAATCAGATTGCTTGAATGAAACTACACGTTGTATCATTAATGACTAATAAAAACTATATTTTAGATTTATATTAACACTTTTCTTAATAAAGTTACACAACCAATAGATGAACAATCAGTCAACTCATCAACAAATTGAATCACTTCAGAAGTTATAATATCTGTTACATACATATGAAATGGATTTATAAAACGGGTCGGTTGAATCCAGCCCTCTGATTGGTCGATAGCGGTCTTATATATTCTATACATCCTATATACCAAGTGTTCCATATTACTCCGCTGTAAATAACAAAACAGCAACGTTCTATCCTGGTCTGAGATTTGGTCGTTGGTTGGGACTACTTTGTCACAAAATGGCATTTTTGTAATTTCTTAAGTAATATACATATTGTATCTCATACAATATGAGATATTGTATAATAATTTAGTAACTGTTTTATAACATCAATATAAACCACTCCAGGCTGTGGTATATGGAACAGCTAAGGCGGTAACACCACCGCTGCCTTCATCTAATCTACACTACAGCCTGTGAACATTACATGACCTGTCCAGATCCACAGATACGTCAGGGTCAGTAGGTGGTTTATCTGTCAAAGGTGTTAGCTAGGGGTCAAAGGTCACCAGTAGAGCTGGTTACTATTCAACAGCCCACTCAGGACTAACTGGACTCAGGATAAGGGCTTAAAGGACACCAGATAATCTAGCAGGGTAAAAAGCTGAAAAGATGTTCTGTTTCTGCTCCAGTAAGGGAAGGCAAACCAAACAAACCACACTCTGTGTTTCCTGCAGCAGTGGAGTCTAATGAATCTAATGAGTGATAATAATAATTCATTAAAGGGGTTAATAACCGCTTTATGCAGATGCATGCACACCCACGCAGTGCTGGAGGTGGCAGGGAAGCAATGAGGCAAGGTGTGAGGACCGAGAAACAGATTATTCACCCCCCGGCTGACGGCCCTTATAACATGATGGTTTCATGTCATGTTCACGTCTTCAACAGGTGGATATTAGTCTGTTGTACAAATGTTCACTGATATGAATTATGATCGGAAGGAAAAGTTGATTGGTGGATTTTCTCTGATATTTCTGCGTTTGTCTGATATGAACCCTTGATTCATACTATTAATACACATTGATTCATATTATAGCTACACATGGCCAGCCATACGACCCATAATTGCACTTAAACAACATAAGTTAAGGTCAGGTAACTAAACCAGTCTGGTTCTGGTCATGGTTAAAATTAAAACTCTTGAGTTGGGAATTGAACCCGGGTCATCAGAGTTGAGAAGGTAAATATCTCTGCCCATCCGCTCCCCCGGCCTCCACACCCTTACTGTCCACCGTCAAACTACTTCCTGTTTCAGTCACCTGAGCGCCGCCTCCTGTTCCTCCTGCTGGGGGATCAAACCTGGTCTCTAAGCACAAGCCTCAATGGGCAGACCCTTCCCGCCATAAAGAGTTAAAGTTTTACTAACTGCAGCTCCAGCCTGTCTCATCTCCAGAGGTAGGTGAAACGTTGAGGCCGGTGTTGGATGGTAGAGGATGTCGGGCCGGTTCGGTAGAGGATTGTGGAACTATCGCAGCGTCGTCCTCGTCGTCCTGACGCCACTGTTGCTGCTTCCTCTTCCTCTCATCAGCAGGACGAAGGTGAGCAACACCGCCGGCGCTTTGCTGCATGTGGTGAAACAGACCGGCAACAAGATCAGAGCAAAGGGCAAGAAAACCTGTCGGCAGGGCAGAAATATGTTTCAGCCATCATTTTGGCAGAAATGGCAGAAATAGTCCTGTAGACCATGTATTTCAGTCAAAATTGGCAGTTACTTACTTATTTCATTGGCTGTTCTGCTTGGTCAGCCTCTACCTTACCTTTTCCAGAAGGGTTAGTGGACACTATGATATAGCTGCATGCTGCTTGTGCTTCTTCTGCTTCAATTGAGAGACTTTTGACTTGTGCACAGCAAACTCCAAAACCGGCTTGGTGTGGCCAAAGCAGCAAAGTTGGTTCTCTGTTACAGGATGCTCAGAGGACATACAGACTTGGACTATTGAATTCAACATTGTAGTGCATCTAATCACAATGGATTAGTGATTGACTGACTATACTGGGTTCCTTCATTTCCTTGCCAAAAGTTGACATGCTTAAATGGCATTTGAGTCTATAAATTAATGCAGCAGTATAAACTCAGTTTTGATGTTATATGCTGTATGAATATCAACTAAATAAACTTGATTGTGTTTTTCAAATCAGTTGTTTCTGCCAAATTCTCTGTTCTTGAAACCCTAATAAATTCTCAACTAGCAATCCTTAAGAAGCATCCCACAATCTTACTATAAATTTAGAACTTCAATTGCTGAGCCAGTGGCTGCACCATTTTCAATAGACCCCATTTCCGGAATTGTTATTTCTGCCGGCAGAAAGTGTTTTCTGCCACTTTCTGCCTGCCGTGCGGCAGAAATAGGTTTCTGCCGGCAGAAACCCAACCCTGCTTGCAGCTCCTATAAAAGGCAGGAACAAAAGCTACTTAAAATGTGTTTAAAGTGGTAATTCTTGTTTGTTTTGTTTAGTCTTTGTCTCCCAGCCTCACTGTGGTGTTCCTCACTGTGGTGTTCTTCACTGTGGTGTTCCTCACTGTGGTGTTCCTCACTGTGGTGTTCTTCACTGTGGTGTTCCTCACTGTGGTGTTCTTCACTGTGGTGTTCCTCACTGTGGTGTTCCTCACTGTGGTGTTCTTCACTGTGGTGTTCCTCACTGTGGTGTTCTTCACTGTGGTGTTCCTCCCTGTGGTGTTCTTCACTGTGGTGTTCCTCACTGTGGTGTTCTTCACTGTGGTGTTCTTCACTGTGGTGTTCCTCACTGTGGTGTTCGTCACTGTGGTGTTCTTCACTGTGGTGTTCCTCACTGTGGTGTTCCTCCCTGTGGTGTTCCTCCCTGTGGTGTTCTTCACTGTGGTGTTCCTCACTGTGGTGTTCCTCACTGCTGTTCCCAGAGATCACCTGTCAATCAAACAGTGTGTCCAGTACTGTGACATCTTTCTCACACTCCTTCTGTTGATGGAGTTTGAGTTCCTGTAGGTGGCGCTCTTTTTTTTGTCTGTTCAAACGTAAAACGCATCACTTCCTGTCTCCAGAGGGTTTCTCCCAGGAAAGATCTATCTGACACCGGGTGTTTCAGAACAGCAGATGGAAAAGCTTCATGACCTGGTAGAGGTTGATCACTGTTGAGGTCCAGAGATCAGAGAGAGGAGAGGACAGAGATCTAGAGGAACATGATTATTACTTCTCCAGGAGTAGCTGAATTATTTCATTCTAGTGAGATGAGTGCAGAAAATGCATAAACTCACAAAAACGAGATAAAGATAAAGAAATATATATGAGATTAGCTAAGAGATTTGTGAGTGTGTGCAGGTATGGAAATATGTTGGAGGCAAAAGCAGAATATGCTTGTTGTTGTGTATCTACACACACACACATAATCAGAGCCTACTTGACTTCATACTGTTCGCACAACAGGTAAGAACAGATGTTGCTGCTGTGCTCATCTGTTCTACTGAACAAGAAAATCATTCCGGTGTTTTCCAGTCACAACACCTTTAGTATGTCTGTGATGTAGTGAGTTTCTGAATTCTTTCTTTCCACTGATACCACTGGTACCAGAGAGTGCCTTTATTTCTGCTTCCCATAGACATTGATGAAACTCCTTCCTGTTTGCCTTGCTTTCATCAGTTACATCACTGGGTTCAGAGTGGAAACCAGATCTGCCAGCAAATGATTTTAAACCAGTCAACTGTTATATTATGTTCCTATCTCACATGCAGAGAATTCACATTAAAAAGGGGTTTCCGTTTCCTAAGGAGGCAAAAAGTCATATTATGCCAAACCAATTATTTGAAAAAAGGAGAACAACCAACATTAGTACGGAGTGACTTTGGGTGCTGCCACGTCTGAATAGCTTCTCTCATATACAAGCCCAGGAAATTGCAATTATCTGTACTTTAGATATTAATGTTACTTGCTAAATTGTTAAATAAATGTGTGCAAATGTGTTCATGCGTCGTGTCTGTGTCTCCCTGTAGGTGTCAGAATGTGCCTTCGTCCTGCTGCTCATGGCGGTCTACTGGGTGACAGAAGTGATGCCTCTGTCCATGACGGCCATGATCCCCGCCGTCCTCTTCCCTCTCTTTGGCATCATGAAGTCATCTGAGGTGAACCGACCGTTTAGAGGAGCAGGAGAACCTCCAGGGATCTGCTGAAGCTGTTCTGGGCTCGCTTGTGTTGCTCAAATGAAACAGGACCTTCAAGGTTCTCAAGGGAAAAATGACGCTACTTCAAAACAACATTAAAATCAACTGCAACGCGTTTAGGCCGTGCAAACTGCAAATGAACAGGTTCTCCATGCAGTTTGCTGTAGTTCTCCATGCAGTTTGCTTTAGTTCTCCATTCAGGTTGCTGTAGTTCTCCATGCAGTTTGGTTCTCCCAGATGAAGGCCACATCACGGCCTAAGCGTGTTGCAGTTGGTTTTAAAGCCGTCTTGAAATGAAGGCTTTTCATTTCCTTGAAGAGCCTTGAAGTTCTGTTTCATGTCTCAACCCAGCAGCTTCACCAGATGCCTCCACACTGAAACCCAGTAGAAACATCTCTGTCTTCTCTTCAGGGTTAAAACATCAGAGGTTGACTAAATCACTACAGCAATGTCACTGAACCAAACTACTGTGAGTCAGTCACCAACACCTTGATGGATTAGTCTCTTCATTCATTAGGTTGATGCCTCAGTCTGGCAGACAGACATCATACAGACAGACAGACAGACACCCTGGTTTGCTCTCTGACTCTCTGACTCCCCCTCCTCTCTCTCTCCCCCAGGTGGCGAGGGTGTACTTTAAAGATTTCCACTTCCTGTTGGTGGGGGTCATTTGCCTCGCCACGTCCATCGAGAAGTGGGGTCTCCACCGGAGAATCGCCCTGAGGCTGGTCAGTCTGGTCGGGGTCAACCCTGCGTGGTGAGCGCCCTGTATTCTCTCACTGTGACCTCTGACCCCTGACCTCCTTGCTGGTCTAGAGAGTAATACCTGTTCTACTGTAAATTAAATGAGTAGCAGACAGCAGTGTGGACGTTTTTTTTGTCGGCAGGCTGATGCTGGGCTTCATGTCCGGCTGTGCCTTCATCTCCATGTGGGTCCACAACACCTCAGCCGTTACCATGGTGATGCCCTATCGTGGAGGCTGTCATCCAGCAGGTCCTGAAGGCCGAGGGAGAGGTGGCCGCCGGCGAAGACGACCCCGGACTACAGCTGGATGGTAGCCCTGACAGGAACACTTCTTCTGATCCATAGATACAGAACTATCAGATACATGTTACTGAAATACAAACTACTACTACTAATACTACTACCATCACTATTATCACTAGTACTAGTACCAGTTCTTCTACTACTACAACAATTACTACTACTACCCCCTCAGTGAGGCGGTACAGAGGAAAGACACTCTATAACAATCTGACATCAGGGCTCTTTGGGTAAAAGACGAGTTCTTGATGTCCCATAAATAAACTCCAGGTCTTTATCCATTTAATGATGTTTTTGTAGATTAGATCTGTTCTTTAAGAGGCCTGGCCACAGAAACATACAACGCTGTGCATCAGCCCAAATCCAATCAGAGTCACACAAAGAGTACAATAAGCACAAAGTCAAACTGCCTGTGTAATTATCACCGTTAGCTTCACACAGAGAGACGTGCATGGAGGTGATTTAGCACAATTTTCTGTTAATTGCTACAAAAATTGCGATAAAGATTAGAAGTCGTAACCTGAAGCTGTCAGAGACGTTAATGGAAGTGTGTTTGTGTAGAACCTGGCCGGAGCGTTGAGGAGGAGGAAGGACATGGGAGGTACGTGGAGGACTGAGGACACAGCTGCTGTCTTTATCGAGACTCAGGGACTTGAACACTGACTGTCTGTCTGTCTGTCTGTCTGTCTGACTGTCTGATTGTCTGTCTGTCTGTCTGTCTGTCTGTCTGACTGACTGACTGTCTGATCTGTCTGTCTGTCTGACTGTCTGACTGTCTGTCTGTCTGTCTGTCTGACTGACTGTCTGACTGACTGTCTGTCTGTCTGTCTGTCTGTCCGTCAGTACAGAGCAGCCAGAGGAGCAAATAGAATTTGAAGAAAACTGCAATCACACCCAGGTACAGTAGTACTACTATTACTACTACTACTACTTTTACTACTAATGCACTTATTGTAGCGTCTGCTAAATGCCTGTAATGTAATGTACTATTATTACTACTACTATTATTATTACTACTACTACTACTATTACTACTACTACTATTACTACTACTATTATTATTACTACTACTACTACTCCAGAGATGTTTCTACTACTACTACTATTACTACTACTATTATTATTACTACTACTACTACTATTATTATTACCACTACTACTACTACTATTATTATTACTACTACTACTACTACCACTACTACTACTACTACTCCAGTATCCCTCACGTCAGCCTGCAGCTCCCTCCCGCTCTCTGAATGATCACATGATGTGCAAGGCTCTGAGCATCAGCATTGCCTACTCCTCCAACATCGGAGGGATCGCCACCCTGCCGGGAACCTCACCCAACCTCATCTTCTCAGAGTACATCAATCAGTGTGTGTGTGTGTGTGTGTGTGTGTGTGTGTGTGTGTGTGTGTGTGTGTGTGTGTGTGTGTGTGTGTGTGTGTGTGTGTGTGTGTGTGTGTGTGTGTGTGTGTGTGTGTGTGTGTGTGTGTGTTTAAGAGAGAGAGAGAGAGAGAGAGAGAGAGAGAGAGAGAGAGAGAGAGAGAGAAAGAGTGAACGCCAAGGAAAGAGCCAAGAGAAAAATTGGGAAAACATTGAAATAAAACGTACATATGGTGACTTCATCTGTGTGAAGGTTGGTCTTTATTAGCAGAGGATGCTGGGTAAATTCAGTGCATGGACATATTAAAAACCACAGGGTTCCTTAATTTCCTCTCTATGTACCCTTGAAGATTGTAATTAAATCCACACTGAATTGTCTTTAAATGCAGGCTTTACCCAGACTGCAACTGCATTAACTTCGGGAATTGGCTCCTCTTGTGCCTGCCAATCAGCATCCTCATGCTGCTGTTGTCATGGATATGGCTGCACTGGCTGTTCATTGGTTCAGAGTGAGTGTTAAACATCATCTGTGTTTTTATCAAACATAATCAACCTGTGTAGTCGTTTTACTTTTATTATTTTTTATTATTTTACTTTTATTATTTGTATCCTGTCTTGTTGTTGCTTTTATTGATTTTATGTAAATTTGAGCTACATCTTATGTATGAAAAGTGCTTTATAATAAAGTGTTTTAATTTATTATTGTTATTATTAATTATTAATTAATCAATAATAATAATAATAATGATAACAATAACAATAACAATAATAAATAATAACAATAACAACAATAATAATACTATATTATAAATAATATAATAATAACAAAAATGTGACATTAATAATGTGGTTATTATTAGTGTCACATTTTTGTTACTGTTTTTTACCACAGTTTTTTCACTTTGCATCTCCATTTTCTCACTGTGTCGAACGGAGCTGAACTCAAGCTGCTTTCATCACCTTTTCATCACCAGCACCTCAGTCCTCCCAGGCCGAGACATGAACACAACAGTAATGTCGGCATTAATCATTTCCCAGCAGTGATGTGAGTGACGGAGCGCTGCGATGCCAGCAGGCCAGATGGGTTAATAACGCCGCCGCTGACCTTTGCAGATGCTCAGTAATCTTCAGGCGGCAGCTCGCTGCTGCCGTCCGCCTTCCACGGTTCACAGAAAATGACCCAAATGAAAATGAGCTTCTGTTTGTCATCCATCAACAATACAATATGTTTGTGTTCAATAAACACACACACACACACACACACACACACACACACACTCACTCACAGCTTTAGGTTCCTGTGGCGGTGTGGAGGTGAGCGATCGGAGAGAGAGAAGGCAGCAGCCAGAGTGATAGAAGAGGAGTACAGAGCACTGGGGTCAATGAGGTGATCATTCATCCCTTCATTCATTTATTAGTTCATCTATTCATCTGAGGCTGCATTCACAGCCAGCATGTTCTGGTGGGTTTATTAACCTCTGCAGCGTTTCCTCCTCTAGCTGGTTGGTTTCCAGGTGAGAACAACAACATTCACCAAATAACCGGCGAGACGCCTAAAAACATCTCAGTCCTTTAACAAGAGAACTGTGGTGGTTTGTTAGGAGAGAGAACGGAAACCACCCCAAAACACAAGGCATTATGGGTAGAAGGAGACTTGGTCAGTCTGGACTGATGCTCATGGTCAGATGTTTGTTCATGTGTTCTTAACTGGTATGAACACCAGAGAAGAGCAGACCAGTCCATCATGGTGGATCAAGTTACAGGATAGGAGCATCAGCTGAAAGCCTGAAGTGTAAAAGTGATATCTCCAAACTATTGATCTTCAATCGGTTGACAGGATGGATATTCCCAAACTATTGATCGTACTTCTACTGTCTTCCCTTCCTCCCTTCCTCTCTCTCCCTTCCCTCCCACCTCTCTCTTCCTCCCTACCTCCTTCACTCTATCTATCACTCCTTCCTCCGCAACTCCCTCCTTTTCTCCACTCATCTGCCTCGACACCTCCTTCCCTCCCCCCTTCCTTCCTTGCCTCACCCTTCTTACCTCCATCCCTTCCTTAATCCGTCCCTCCATCCACCCCCCTCCCCGCCCCCCCCCCCCCCCCCCCCCCGCTCCCAGGACATGTTGACCCAGGCAGTATTCCTGCTGATGGTGGTGTTGTGGTTGACCAGGGATCCAGGCTTCATTCCTGGCTGGGCCTCCCTCTTCCGTCAGTGAGTCAGATCTTCGGGCCCATTTCATTCCTCATTTTAACCCTCCTCGACTTCCCCCGACACTTCCTTTGCCGTCTTAAAGGAAAGTTCCCCCCTAAAACTCTTTAACACTGTTAAAAACAGCTAGCTATCAATCCCAATGTATGTGGCCCCCTGCTGCTTTAGCTGGAGCCAATAAAATACTTTCATGGTCTTGGCAGGTCCTCAGGCTACGCCACCGACGCCACTGTGGCTCTCCTGCTGGGCCTCCTCTTCTTCATCATCCCTGCCTATGGACCCTCCAATAGATTCGGTAGTTATAAACCCAGTGTTTGGCTGCAGGTTCTGTGGCTTCCTCCTTCATCATCACTATAACAATGTAGCCCTCGCTGATGAAGTCATCCATTCAATACTAATAACTTTTTACCTCGCCTGTTTTTACTTTCATCTCCATCTCTTAGTCTTTCTGGAAATATGAAGTGAGCAGGTTTTATTGTCTGTCCCTCCAGAGTCCTTGATCTCATGGAAGGACCTCCAGGCCACCATGCCGTGGGAGGTCGCCCTGCTGGTCGGTGGAGGCTTTGCGCTTGCCGAAGGCACGAAGGTAAAAGCTCTGGGGGGTTAGTCGTCATATCCAGGGATCCACCTACACCCAGTTTACCCTCCTTTTTATCCGAGGAATCCTGTTTCAGCCTGACATGAATCTTTATGACAGAAATGAATCGTATACATCACAGTAGGTAGTGTCAAACTGATGGAAGTTACAGGAAGAAAAAGCATAAATGAATGCTTTTCAGAAAATATTATTGATTTGTTTTTTTATTGGTGGTTGTTTGCCGTATTATGATCTCCAACTGGAGGTCATAGTCATCTATTAATTCACCGCTGGCCATATCAACCATGCTAAACATGTAAACTCTCATGGCACAGCAAGAGAAGATCTAAATAGAAAAGGTTCAAAAGCTTTTTATTAATTGTACTAATTATTACAGAGTACATTGAATTAAAAATGACAGCATCCTTCCTCGACTGATCGGCCCAGAATGCAACTCCATTGTGAACTGGCGTCTATTCGTCATTATGCTGCTGTTGTCATGGAAATGGCTGCACTATCATTAGACTTAATTATGGGCTGCTAAAGACTAAATGGAGTTTTTACAATGTCATGTGGCCGTGAACTTTATTATAGATTGAAGATGATAGTTTGTGAATTCATCCATTCAAAACTTGCCTGCCATCCTTCAGCCAGCTGACAACCTACAAGATGGAAATCCTTTCTTAAAGCTGCTCTGTTTCATTTACCATCAATAAATCATTTAGAGACATCAGTATAACTCCACCACTAGCAGCCTGTCAGCCTCTACCAGCCTCTACCAGCCTCTACTCTACATTCTACATTGTGGCCACCGGGTCGATTTGGAGGGAAATCTGCTGGATTGCTTTACGGCACCAAACAGGAAGAGGGCGCTGTTCTTCCAGCGCTAACGGAGCTAAAGATAAAGAGTTTCTGGCATCGGCAGATGGAGGAAGGAGAGAAAGGAAGATGGAGAAATCACTTCCAACATGTTGATCCTCTTCAGGAGAGACAAAGACACCAGGGGTGGGGGGGGGGGGGGGGGCAGGAAGCAACAGGGCTTATGGGAAATGTAGTCTTAATGTGGAGAAACACTAGTAACAATACCACTGGTGAGATAGAGGCTACCAGTCGTCTCCACCATGGTCTCACTGGTTTACAGTCATTATACCAGGTAGGACTAGTGATCTGATCATGATGTTAAAATGATACAGAGCAACTTTAAGTTTCTAGGCCTGATTCCATTTTAAGTCCATGTCACGTTTCTAATGGCTCTTCTTGGTTGCTAAGTAACATGCTAATGCTACCTTGGTGTTTCTGTGTGTGTCAGAGCAGTGTGTAGTGTGGTGTGTGTGTTGTGTGTGTTGTGTGTGTAGATACCTGGAATATCTACTGCAGAACTTGTTCGTTCTGGAGGTCTGCTGATTTTTTACTGCTCACTGTGTGTGTGTGTGTGTGTGTGTGTGTGTGTGTGTGTGTGTGCAGGTGTCTGGCCTGTCTGCCTGGGTGGCTGAGCTGCTGACACCCTTAGGTGATCTGCCAGTCTTGGCCATGGTTGCAGTCGCCTGCGTCATCGTCACCACGGTAACAGAGGTGGCCAGCAACGCCGCCACCATCACCATCTTCCTCCCCATCCTCGCATCTCTGGTGGGTTCATAGCTGGAGTCCTGCGGTGTTCCCATCCTGCACCTGTATGTTTATTCTCTGTAACCTTTATTTAAACAACAATCTGTTTCATCTGGACGAGAAATCAATATCTTATCAATTTAGCACAATAATTAATCATACTGGTGGAGGACGAGAACAAACTAATATACTATAGACCGTACTATAGAGTACTATACCCTAAACTGGCTTTTCTGTTACCCCCTCCACAGGGAGTTCAGAGGTCAGGGTCTGGAGCTGGTAGGGATTCAGTGTCTTGCTCAAGGACCCTTCAGCAGGGGGGTTGGATAATAATCCTGATTGGCTAATTGACTCGTGATGTCAAACTATTTAATCCAGAGTAGTGACCAGACTGACATGTCGGTGTGTGTCGTGTCTATCTAGTATCATCAGTACTGACCCTGTTGACTTCACCAGTCTGGTGACATTTACCTTGTTACCCTATTCTTGGGCTGATACTGTATTATTGTAGTACTGTAGGATTTTATTCAGCATACCTCATACTGCCTTGGAAAGGCTTTGGCGAGATAATCTGTCTAAAAGCTTTGAATAATAGTTTCTATAGAATGATATGAAACCCATTATAATCTGGTTGCAACCGCCAATTGGGAAAATCAAAACTTCATGAAACAGTTGAGAAGACTTTGTTTGTCAGTGTGGTTTCCTGTCTATTCATTGATCTGTGTCCATTTAGTTAACAAAGATAATCCCAATCCATCATGCTGCAACTAAAGCAATTTAACTGGGCCTGGTCATTGGCAATAAACGTCCTATTCTATTATTTTCTATTCTATTCTATTCTAACTAGCCTGTAGTGTTTTTGTACCAGTCCTAATGATGTAAAGCAGTTTTCTCTGCTTGTCATTTACTTTCAGTATCTGATGTCTGTAAATTGTTTTCTTCTCTCCTCCGCCTGAAACTATTCATGTGACAGTGAGAGGGAGAGAGGAGCTGGTAATGAGGGCTATTAAAACATCATTAGCTTCATGAAATCAACTGTTCCAAGATAGAACAACACAAGAAAGACAGATGAAGAACGAACAAACGAATGAATGAATGACATAGCATCATAATAATCCCAGTATGGAGGGATTATTGATTATCCATATGTACAAGAAAATGTTTTAACTTTCTTCTAATAAACCCCATGGAGCCTCATTGTACCCTGTAAACCATTTAGACGTGGTTTGTGTGACTCGTGTCCCCTGGGTCCGTCTCACAGGCTGAGGCCATCCAGGTCAACCCCCTCTACATGCTGATACCCGCCACGCTGTGCACGTCCTTCTCCTTTCTGCTGCCGGTGTCCAACCCTCCCAACGCCGTGGTGTTTGCCTATGGCCACCTGAACACCATAGACATGGTGAGCTCTGTCCTGGGGAAATACAGTGACAGCTTACTCTTACAAGATGCATAAAGTTTTGTACTTCTTAAAGGGTAGCAGCTAACTTAAGTCCTTGGTTTGACAAATTTTAAAGTTGCTCTGTATCATTTTAACATCAGTACATCAGATCACTAGTTCTACCTGGTATAATGACTGTAAACCAGTGAGACTATGGTGGAGACGACTGGTAGCCTCTATCTCACCAGTGGTATTGTTACTAGTGTTTCTCCACATTAAGACTACATTTCCCATCAGCCCCATTGCTTCCTGCCCCCCACCCCTCCCTGAAGAGGATCAACATGTTGGAAGTGATTTCTCCATCTTCCTTTCTCTCCTTCCTCCATCTGCCGTTGCCAGAAACTCTTTATCTTTAGCCTCCGTTAGCGCTGGAAGAACAGCACCCTCTTCCTGTTTGGTGCCGTAAAGCAATCCAGCAGATTTCCCTCCAAATTGACCTGGTGGCCACAATGTAGAATGCAGAGTAGAGGCTGGTAGAGGCTGACAGGCTGGTAGAGGCTGGTAGATGCTGACAGGCTGCCAGTGGTGGAGTTATACTGATGACTACATGATTTATTGATGTTAAATGAAACAGAGCAGCTTTAATGATTGGATCCTCTAAATTGTATTGATATTGAATGATGAGGGTAGTGATTGACCCTACGGTGTTTGGGTCTTTAAAACCATCGATAAATGCAACATGAGCAGTCCAGGCATCTAGAATTCTATCATTACCATGCTATAGATGGCTTTACTACAAACTGTATCAATTCAATATGAAAAGACTGACATGTTTTCAGCCGATTGACCATAATTTCAGTGTGTGATGATCATCGTTGCAGGTGAAGGCGGGGCTTGGCGTCAACCTAATAGGCGTCCTTGCAGTGCTATTGGCCGTGACGACGTGGGGAGTTCCTTTATTCTCTCTGAATACTTATCCTGATTGGGCGCCTGGCCTCCCGGAGTCGAACTCAACAGCACCGTGATGCCGCAGTGTTCTGGGTCAATGGTTGTCAAAGTGGGGTTCGGGGACCTCAAGGGCTCCTTGAGGGGTTTCCAGGCGGTCCACAGCTTAGGAGGAATAGTTTAATTTCCTACAGTTATGGAAAACCTGGAAAAGTCATGAGGAGTTAAAAAAATGTTTTCCAGGCGTAGAAAAGTTCTGGAAAATGAAACATGAGCAAATAGTTTTATAAACATCATGTAAATGTGTTGCTGATCTTTTCCTCCATCCAGGGACATGAGGTGTAGGAGCCCAGATCATTTCACTCACTAGAGGCTTTACCCCCCCACCTGCAGTAGACTTCTCTACTAAATAATAACTAACTACAAAACTCTTCTCAGATTTCAAATCAAGTTCATTAACAGTTTGTGGATCCTTCAGTTGCAGTCGTTGTTCTGCTGGTCCAGAAATAGAGCAGCAGAAAACTTTTAATTAAAAGGATGTGAAGAAGTGACTCCCACTCGAAACCATTAAAACACATGATGGTTCGATTTAAAGGAGCAACTTCAGATGGGTGACAAAATGATGACTGACTGTATTTTACAGATACTGAATGATGGACTTGAAGTTCTGGGCAGGATGGAGGGAACACTAATTATATTATTGTATTATTATATTATTATATTATTCTTCTTATTCTTATTCTTATTATTATCATTATTATTATCATTATATTATTATTGCTGTTATTATTATTATTATTATTATTATTATTATTATATTATTATTATTATTTAGAGTATTATTGTAGTATTTTAAATGGTCCAGTTCCAGATGTAAGAGGCAGATCCAGTACCACGCTGTACACATACTGGACCTACTATGGTTAAGATGCAGTATAAGTACTGTCGTCCAGTATCAGTACTGTGGTACTACTAGTACTATGGTCCAGTTGTGATATGTTTCTGTCGTGTTCCTTTGTTCTGTGTGACAAACCTGTTTGTTAAAAACACTTTAAAAATAAATGAGACTGTTTCAATAAAAAACATCAGAGCTGCAGCGCCATCTGGTGGCCACAGGCTGCATCCATCCTGCAGGACCCTGAACGTCTCATTAAACCGCTCACTCCAACGTTACCACCTTTTTAATTGATGTGATTTACCCGTACATGTTTTGACAAACGTTGTCGTCGATGCGGCAGGCTGTTGTTGGTTGCCGTGGCGACCTGGCCAGCTTCATCAGCAGACTAATGAAGTTAACAGCAGCAAAGATGACATCCGCGCTGCTCTGATTGGCTTCAGCAGAAACATCTCTGATGATCAGGGTGAAATGCCTTAAATCATATTGTCTGAACTCAAGGCCTTAAATGGTCTTGAATACAGTTAAATAAAGTTTTAGAGGTCTTAGAAATGTTTTGGTGCGCTGTTGTTTTGCTGAGGATCTAGTCCAGTCCTGTTGTTTTCATTGTAACTGGCATTAAAAAGGTCTTGAAAAGTCTAAAATGTAAGTTGATGAAACTTGATCAGCCCCAGAATGCATCTGTCCATCCATCCATGGTGCTTTTACTTTTTAGGCATTTAGCTGAGACTCACTTCGATGAGTAACAACAGCAGAGTGAACTTCAATAATACGTTTATTTGATAGATGACAGTAGAGACAGACAGGAAATATCGGGACACAGAAGACATGCGACCAGGTCATATTCAAACCCAGGGCACCTTATCTACCCGAGAGACCAAGATGAGGAACTGCTTGAGAGGAGTGACTTTCTTTCTTTCTCTCTTCCTTCCTCCTTCGTCTCCTGCTCCTGTATTCAAGCATTAACAGGAAACCAGGAGTCCCAACCACCTCCATGTCCACCGTGTTGGAGCTCCAGAGGTTTTTATTTCACTCTGACTCATCTCTCTGATTACATCGGTCTGATGTCCTCGCTTCACCTCCACAGAGGTTGGAGGAGTCTCTTCTGCTGCTCTCCTCATTTCCTCCTCAACCCTTCATTTCTCCTTTTCTACATTTCTCTCACAGGAATGTTGCCAGTGTGCTGTGACCTCCCGTAGGAAACAAAACCCATCTATCTATCTATTCTCTCTATTCTCTCTCTCTCTCGCTCTCTCTCGCTCTCTCTCGCTCTCTCTCTCTGCAGTGTTTCATGGATGCATTGCTATTATCATTCATGATTAAACAGTGGGTTGATTAATGTTACTTATTGGTTTAGGATATTATTATATTATTATTATATTATATTATTATTAGTAGTAGTAGTAGTAGTATTATACAATGTGATAAAGTTTAACATTAGTTTGTTTAGTACTTGCTGTTGTTCTGCTTCCATTGGAAACCAATCAGTCAATCAAGTTGCATGATCAGTAAAAGCGGACAAACCACGGAGCTCTCCGGTTCCCTGTGAGGTAAAGAGGCCCCGCCCACGTGTTGCGTCCCGTTGCAGCCAAAGATTGTCTATTTCAGAAGACGACTCACTCCATATTACAAAAATCCCACCTCCATGATCTGCAGCCTTCACCACGCCCTCCTCCTGCAGGTAGCCGTCATCACAGTGACCGATCTGCTGCCTGACACCAAGATGTTTCTCTCATCATAAAAACATGAACATTAGCTCTGGATGTCAACTACACTCTCCATTTGAGTCATTTGGTCAAAATAAAAGTCAGGCTGGAATCTCTTAATGCATCGCGTCTCTGATGGAATTCAATTCATTCAAATGTGCTGTAAAGATTTATTCTACTTATTATTCTACTTTTCGGGCTATAGGTAGTTTTGCTTCTGTAATTCTTTCATCACAACACGTCTGACTCATCGGATCCTTGAACTCAGCACACAGTTTGCAGCAACACAAGAGGTTCACGGATTAAAAGGGTTAGATAGCTGAAGACATAGGGACGATGAGAGACAAGACGAGGAGGTGAAACTATTGATCCCAGCAAATAGTGATAGAACACAATAGAGAAAAATAGAATACAAACATCATGACAGTAGACTCAGTCAGTCAAAGAGGAAACAAGTGTGAACATGAAGACTAGACAGAATATATTGTAGATGCATCATATTGACATGAACAGAAGGCCATACATATGTACAGGAAGTCACATGACTTTATAAAAAATATCCATAGTCCCTACAGTCACATCTTCCCATCACCATGTTGTGAGCAGTCTGTCTGGTTCTTGACGTTTCCGGTTCCCTGAACCAGCGACGGAGTGAGTGCTCTTCGTTTTTTTCCTCCTCTCTGGTTTCAGCTACAGGTTGCTCACCTGTATCGGAGCGTTCAGAGCGCGCGTTCACAGGCAGCCACGGCACGCGCGCGCTGCCATTCCATCCCATTCATTCCACTGCAACGGACCGGAGCGCACGCGGCGACAGCCTCCACATACCGCCAAACTCCGCCCTCTCTTCCAAAAAAAAACAACCCAGCAACGATTCTCTCAGGTCGTCGCTCCAGACCCAACGGAGGAGGACGGCTGTCGGTAAAGTGCAACCGTTAACGCCACGTCGACTTACAGAAACAGTTCCGCGCTCGGAATCGGAGTTGTCCAGCCTGAACCATGTTGGACCCGTCCTCCAGCGAAGACACCGGGGGGGAGTCCGACCCAGAAGTTGTCCAGGAGCCTCTGAAAAAACCTGCTACTTCCTCGGGGAAACGGGGGTCGAACCGGTCGAGCGACAAGCAGCGGCAGCCCCCGGCACCTGGAGGTCCCTCCGGTAAAGGTAGAGTCACAGGTGAAGACGAGGAGCGGAAGGAACGGGAGCGGATCCAGAAGGAGGAAGAGGAGCGGAAAATTAAACTGCAGATTTATGTGTTCGTGCTGCGGTGCATCGCCTACCCGTTCAACGCCAAGCAGCCCACCGACATGGCCCGGCGGCAGCAGAAGGTGAGTCTGTGTCAGCATGCACCTGTTCTCTCTCTCTCTCTCTCTCTCTGGGGAGAACGGCGCGCGAGACTCTGTTACAAATACTCAATGTAATGCTGCCTTGTATACCTGCAGACGAGCCTGACGGGTAGAACATCACTTACGACTTCAGACGGATCAGAACGGGCTGCAGGTGAATTCGGCATCAAGGCGATAGACCAAGTAGCACTTCAAACTTTTACTTTCTTTTGGTTCGCCTCTTATTCCCACGTCCTTCCTGCACCAGAATACACAACCGACAGCGGGAGCGAGCAGCGCGAAAAGTTGAATAAATATTAAAATAAGTTGTGCATGGTGAGTTGGACCTATGCCGAATTGAAGAGCGACTCTTACCGATTAATGAAAGGTCTTAAGTCATGTAATAGCGGGTATGTCCTTCTTCCGGTAGCCAAGTCAACATTAAAGTGCTAGACTTTTGAGTTGAGTTTGGTGTCACCAGTGAACCGAACAGATCAGGACTACAAACAGCTGATCTCTGCTGCTTTTTATTGCCAGACACCAAGATCAACTCATGTGAGCCGGATATTAACTATCAGTGATGTGGTGGTAAATCATCATTGGCAAACAGCTACCAATATAAACACAATCAATCATTATCAGAAACATTTTCCTTAAAGGACTCTGTCTTCGTGTAACTTCATGCACAGTATAGTAAAGTCAGACAAAAAGGTGGGTAAACTATTCCACAAATAAAAAGGTGTACACTGATTTTAGGTGTGCATCCCTGCCTCGAGTCATACGGTTCATACACTATGCTGGGATGGTCGGTCTTTGTGTTATAACAAAAGTTCTGCCACCTTTTTATTTCCTTCTTCTTGCTTCGGATGTAGACTACTTCGATTACAGGACCGTCCGTGGCCACGTCGCGTTCAAAGACCATTCAGTTGATTTGGAGTCCGATGAATTCATTTCTGTCAGCTGGAAAGTAGCAGAAGCCCATTTCTGTCTCTTGTGTGTTTCTACGTGTCTAACTAAGCTCTCAAAAATAACCAAGGAAGCTATTTATAATTGAATAACACCCACACTTTCCCGCCTTACTGGGAGCTTGTTCAGTATTTTGAGGTGTGTGTGTGTGTGTGTGTGTGATGAATCTGTACAGACAGGAAGCATACATGCAGAAGGTTATCTGTACGGTACATGCTAGTTCAGATTAGCAGACTGTGGTCGGGCTGCAGATAAACTCCACATACAGAAGGAATAATCAGCCGATGCCTGCACTTCTGTTTCACTGCTGGAAGTCGTGGAGCTCCCAGCACTTATTCATGCATATCTGGCATCTGAATTCAGTAAAAACCTGAGAATATAGAAAAATACAGTCTCACCTTCCCATAATCCCTGTTGGGGGCGTTGATAGCCCAGAGGCCCGAGGGGCACGCAGGGCCTGGTAGGTCACCTGTTCAAATCCCCAGCAGACCTTCCCTGGATACAGAAATCAATAAAACCTTGTGCATAATGTTTGTTGCCAGAAGTGGGATTTAGTAGCATTAGAAGAAGTAAAGTTTAAACCCACTGAGAGGTTACTGATGAACTGATGAACATGAGGACTGAGCACTGCCTGCTGTCGGGCCACTAATTGCCCAGTGGTATTACACTGCATGCCGTGATGTCACCGATTGCAGTTTAATATCTATGACTCACGAAGCCAAGCGAACCTACAGTCTGTTTGTGGAGCCCTGAACAAACTGGTTTGTCACAAAGTGCCTCACAGGAAATGACAGTCTCACATGATCTCCTGATCTGTGTTTGACAAGACGGCTCCTCAGACGTAGAGCCAGATGAGCCGTCAGATCCCTCGGGGTCTTCGGGGTCGTGACGTCACCTGTACTGGGTAGTCCCATGCTGCTGCAGCTGACCACACTAACCTGGTTCAAGCTGTTGGAGGTCCAGCTTCGGTGACTGTAAAGACTAATAGAGTTTTCTGCTGGTCTCACAATTCATCCATCCAAATCGAAGAGGGGGAATATTAGTTCCTACTGTCTGGGCAAAGACAGGACTCTCTAAGCAATCAAAATCACTTAATTTGGGCGTCCTGGTGGCTCGGTGGTCTGGGTGCCATGTGGCTGTGACGTCGTGGGTTTGAATCCGACCTGGGACCAATGTCTCTCTCTCTCATCTTTCCTGTCTCTCTCTACTGCTGACTGTTGGATAATCTTCAAGTACAATAGAAATTCACCTTGGTTATATTGGTCATATTTGACATATCAACAGCTGACATGCTTCCATAGGAACATACTGACATGATACAGGGGCAACAGGACCTCACATACAGTACAAGAGGACTCGGTAGACTCTACATGACTCTACACGTCACATGCATTCAGGCAGTCTGACCTACATTTATATCAGAAATACCCTCAGGAGTATTTGTTGAAGGCTACATCAGATATCTGTATTGATATCAGTAGTACACATTTCACCTCATTGTACGTCATGTCATCAGAACCGTGATCTGTGATGTAGTAGGAGACGATGCTCTGCTGCTAACCTGCTAGTCAACCTGCTAGTTAGTTGTTGTCCTGATTTGAGACGTGATGCTTGGAAGATATTTGGATTCCCTCCCCTCTCTTTGTTCAATAACCAAAAAAACGGTGGTCACGGTGTAGTCACGGTGTAGTCACGGTGTAGTCACGGTGTAGTCACCGTGTAGTCACCGTGTAGTCACCGTGTGGTCACGGCGGTGTGGTCACCATTATTTGTCGGGGTAATTGACAGCTCTGCACCTCATACGACTCTAAGAAGACATGATGGCAGGAGTTGTGACGATACCCTGCTCTCTGTCACTCCCACACTAAGACGATCAAGATGAATATGTGGCTCATGGACTCCTGCCATCCCAACCAGCCTGAAGGTGTCCTGCTGTAGTGATGCTGGTGATGGCGTACCAGACCTTTACCAGGTTTACTTTGGGATTCATCAGTCCTAAACATGTTCCAAACCTCCTTTTGAATCAAAGACCTGCTGGGTCACCCCTCCAGGCCAGTGGATAGACGAAGCTTGTGTGTATTGCTATTAGTATTTATCCTCCAGCCAAATATTAATTTTGTTAGCTGACAGAATGATTTTACTGCAAAGATGAACAGTTTCTGATCTTTTTCTCAAATACCTGTAGCCCGATGATATCAGTCTTCCCGCAGGGCTCAGATCTGAATTAGATTGACTGTAACCCACGTGGCTTTGCAGAGGAACCAGCCCCACAACATATTTCCTCTCCTTGTTGACATAGTTCAGCGGGTGTTGGACTGAAGCAGCCAATGGAGCCCAGCGCTTCCTTTGCAGCTTGTTGTTCCAGGGATTACATCTCGTCTGGTTTTATTGAGGCGGCCATACTGAGGTATTGATTTAAGAGGTTTCCTGTTAGTTAGTTAGTTAGTTGTAAATCCATAAAGACGAACAGAGGAAGGGAAGACATTCTCTCTGCACAGACCAGGTTCCACCCAAGGCTGTCTGGAAAGGATGTTTATTTCCCCGACATGTCTGGTGACTGTTTCTTTCTGATATATTATTTATATTTAAGTTGTCACCAACTTGTCAGGCACTGCCTCAGGATCCTGAGGTCTGAAGTGTGCTCTGCTGGACTTTCGACAAAACCCTCTTGAATGAGTCGGTTATAATGTTTGTTTTCGTTGTTTTGTAATTACCAACTGAGATGGATCTTGATTGAAGCGCCTTTAGAGACCACGGTGTTTCAAAATGAGAGATCCAATCACTCTAAAACAAATGAAAAACAAAACCAAAACAAATAACGACAAAACAACATGAGAATAATCATTAGACATGACCGACGCCATCCAGGGATTGTTTCCATGGAATTAATGAATTGTGTAGAATCGTATAGCACAATGTTATTTTACTGAATTACTGTAAAATAGTTTATATCTGCAGCCCTTCATCAGGAACAAGCAGCACAGGACTTTACAGGGCTACAAAACCATCATGACTAATAACGGTGATCACAGTAATCATATTAGCCATAATTGTGCAGCTCTACAAGTTTCAAGGGAATTATTTTGGGTGTTATGAGGAACGCAAAATAATGTTCATCTGTTTCAGCTGGAATAAAAATAAAAGTTTCTTCATTTCTCTGTTCTGCCTGTGGTGGTTATCTATCTGGATAAAAAGAAAGGTAGCAGGAATTCATCAGTCAATATTGCAAATCCATAGATGATTAAATCCACAAGACCAGCACTATTTCTCATCAGCGGTCTTAAGATGACTCAGTCATCGTGAACCATCATCTGCTTTACTTTCATGACAGCAAATTATTTTGAGTGCTTGTCATTCATCTCAAATGCTTGATATCTCACTTTGGAATGAAGCTTCATTTTGTCTAGTCGTTAAATTCAATATAGACCTGTAGGATCACACGGAGCTAGCAGTATTCATCATGTGCTCTACAGATGTTAGACTTCCTACAGACCATTTGAACCTTCATCCGTAACTGATTTGTCTGAAGAGGAGAAGAGGTCCTTCTGTACTTACTACATTTACAGTTGCTGCTCTTATCCAGACAGATTTCCAGTGAGGTCAACAGTAGAATAAGCTTCAATTCCAAACTCGCCAACATTACAAGCAGCCAAGAGCAAGGGGGTCGAGGGTCAGAGGTCACAGCAACCAGACAATACATGAACCAAATATTCCTGTGACCCTAGAATGATCATGGATGATGGAGAAGTGCTGGGGCAAGACACAAGATACATGGAAGGGAATGTTAGATGTTTCTGGTTTGTAATTCATGACAGAAGATCAGGAGTGATCATACCTGCTGGGGTGGGAATGCCTCTCCACACCGTCGGTGGGTGCATGGATGGCCGGGTTGCTGCAGGTAAGGGAGAGCAGCATGGACTAGAGGTGTTGGGGGTGCAGCTAGCTGTCTTTGTACAACTCTTCATCATGGAGAACATCATTCAGAACAAATTGTAAAGCACCGTGTATGCTCAGGTTGTCTGGCCTGCTCCGAACATCCGTAGACTTACTCACTGGTATGTCTTTATTTACAAGGCTATCGAAGGGTCTACTCCCTACTTATGTCTGTTTATATCGTGTAGACACCTACCGGTTACCAGTTACTGTCTACGCTGTCCGTCTTGTTGCTGCTGACTCTCCCCATGCTCTACTGAGATGATAAAAGGGCGTTGATGCTCTCTGCTCCCACGACATGGAATTCCTTACAAACTTGAAGAACTTGTCTCACTTCCTGTTTTTAAATCTTTGATTTAGAAGCCAACTCATTGACGTGTCCATGTTTTGATGAGCCTATTTCCCGTTTTTGTATTTATGATGAAGATTTTATTTGATGCCTTGTAAATTGTTTTATGTTGTCTGTCGACTTTTATGTATTGGCTTGCTCTGCTGCCCTTCTTGGCCAGGCCACTCTCAATGAGTCTCTCCTGGTTAAATAAAGGTTTATTATTATGAATCCCCCTGGGAAAGCAAGGTTTTTCATTACCTTTCCTCATCATGACCACCTCTACTACATGGCTTCTGTCATTTATCTCTTCAAGACTAAAGAGGATCTGTTTTCCATGAGGTGCTGCAGCAGGGATCTATGGAGCTTCGTTTTTATGTGTTTTACCAGGCTGTCAGTGACAAGGTGAAAATGAATTCCTCTGACCTTCTCTCACTTAGCCTTGCTTGGTGCCATCTCTGATTATGTTCCAATCTGTATTGCGGCATCGAAGCACGCTGTCGTGCATCAGTGATTAAAATTTAGGGAAATGTGGAACTTGGTTAAAATGATAAGGCCAGATCAACTGGCAGATATTAGAAATGGATGGCTTCCATGACGTTATCAGGAAACTCCTGTCTGTTGTCTTTTCTTGCTTCACCCAGATTGGCAGACGTTACAGACGCTGCCATTTCTTAAGCTTCAAGTCTTTCCCCCCCCCCCCCCCCCCCGTTTCTTTTTTTCTTCTTGACTCAGACTCTGCCTGACACCGAGGGAAGCCATTGCTACAGAAATGCCAGATGATGGAGACCCACGCATCCCTCCAAATACACCTCTAATCCCTTGGCAACTGTTTATTACACAAACGAGAGAAAACCTCTTTTCCCCCTCATTTCTATGAGAAGCCAGTTCTGCTGATGAGGATGCTTTGTGCAGCCCGTTTTCAGCTGGCGGTGGGTGTGATATATTTTTTTTTGGACTCAGATTTGCTGGAGGCGACTTCCGTCCTCTTTTGTCATCTCGCCTTACCCTGTCAATTCCCCTCTCCCTGAGACGTAGCTCTTCCCAGAGGGTTATGTAACTCACTCTACCACCTCCTCCTCTTCTTCAAGAATGAGGACGTCTCAGCAGGGCTTTCACACAGCTGAGGGAGCTCCATGAAGTGCATTAGACAGCGTATCAACCAGACCCCGAGGCCAGAGATGGCCCCAGTGAGCTGACACTCAGCAGCAGTGCAGTACAGTGTCCGTGGCCTCCACTGTAGATTACACAGGAGTTTTTGCCCAAAATAGTATGGTAGCCTAACAGAAAACTGGAATGCCTTTACCACACAAGCTACTACCACCAATGGTATACCACACAAGGTATGTTTGTGGGTCTGAATAACAAAAAGCCTGTAATAGACGGGCTGGGACATTAGAAACAGCACCTGAGTGTCCTGCCTTCACCAGAGTGAAGAACAGGGCTGCCCCTCGTGACCATTACATTTTTATGCCTTGCAGCACAGGCGTGTTACGACCATATATCAGATCAGACTACCTTTGTTTTTAGGGTATCAAGGCAGGTTGCAGACACTCGTAGGTGCTGTTTCTAATGTCCCAGCCCATCTAATAAAGGCCTTTTGTTATTCAGAGTCTGGACTTGGACTATTTATGCCACAGAAACCATCGGTGGTCATAATTCCTCCTTTTCTTCTATTGTAATTACCTTGTGTGGTATACCATCGGTGCTCTTTATTCTTTTTCTTTATAGTGTTGTAGTCTAGTTCTTAATGGTGCATCACAGTGCGGCGGGGTTGGTCTAGTGGTCAGACGTCCCAGAGGAAATGTCGCAGGTTTGACTGCCATAACAGCCAGTGTGTCCTTTAACTATACATCTGCAGCATTTGATTTCCTCCTTTGATGGGATAAACGGCGTGGCTTAGTGTTTGGAGAGGCTGTCCCGTAACTGGAAGGTCACAGGTTTAATCCTTGCAACAGCCAGTGTGTCCATCGACAGCCATGTTTCCTGTTGACGTGTCCTTGAGCAAGGCACTGAAAACCTGAATGTAATGAATGTAATGTAATGCCTACTGCATCTGCTCCAGGTTGGTCAAAGTGAAGTTGAAGCTGCCTTGGTTTCAGGATTTCTTTGGGACGTTTATGACTTGTTTTTTGTGGGAGGTTGTTTTGTACATAAGCTAAGTACAAGTAATTAAAGTTATTTTCTTATTTGGAAGTGCTGTGATGTGTTGACTGTAATGACTTGAAGTCACCTGCTGTGTTAAGAGGCACAAAAGGATCGCTTTTCTCATTTTGCTTATTACTTATTTTTTTTACCTTATTTCTGCAGTATGTTTTTGGGTTGCAATATTACACTAAAACTGTTATGACAAACTGCAAATTTTTGAATTTCAGTCAAGTCAATTTTGCATAACAAGAATGAGGAAACCACAGAGGAAAGGAGATGAACCATTGTTTCAATCAGTCCAGAAGTTAGATCAAGCCCCAAAGAGGATGGGATGTGAATATCAGTATATTTGTGTGTTGACCTGTAAGGGCCCTTGAGGGGTTCCAGGGGCCCCCATCCTATTTCACTCACTAGAGGTTAGCACATTGAGAGGCTGTATGAGGATGAGTGCTGGTCAGAGGTTTCACTCTCCACCAACACTAGAGTCATTTCTCTCAGATCGCTTCCTTGGGACAAAATCTTATCAAAAACAGGTCTGTGGTCTAATGCCAATCTATTTGTCGGTCCCTGTTGTACGATTCAGGAAATTAAGAGAAACTAAAGAGCTCCCAAGAGCCGCAACCAGGAAACGTCAGGCAAGGGAGAAAAGAGAGGAAACGGGGAAATGGGAGGACAAGGAGACATGAGGTATTAAAGAGACAGTAGATGAGTAAAAAGCCAGAAGGCTGTCAGATCCTTGAAGACCCAAACCTAACACCTCGGTAACGCCATGGTAACGCCTCGGGACAACACATCCCATATAACACATTCTGTGAGAAACAACCGTATGTTTGAATTTGTCATAGAGGAAGCCTCCAAGTGAGCGCCGTGCTTTTTAAATGAATGAAACATTTGGTTGAGAGACCAGGTTGTTGGTGATGAATGTCGCTGCTATGAAACAAGAAACTCACAGTTTGTCCTCCTGTCCCCCAGATTATCAATGTTCAGATCCATGTGATTTGTGCTGCACTGACAACGGCCTTCTCATTGTTAGCAGTAAAGGAAAAACTAACGATGATGTAATGTTTGCCATGGCTACTTCCTGTACCCCGATATCGATGAAGGCTCTGAATGATTGGAAAGTAATTCAAATTATTGAACATTTGTGTGGCTTAACGTAATAGACTGAATGAATGAATGAATGAATGAATGAATGAAGCAAACATTTCTTGCTTCAAGACAGAATGCAGCGTAAATTATCAGAATCAGAATCACAATTTGTCCCGGTGACGGAAACGACTTAATCTACACATAGTCAGTAACTATACATGTCCTCTATATAGACAGTAACTATACATGTCATCTATATAGTCAGTAACTATACATGTCATCTATATAGTCAGTAACTATACATGTCACCTATATAGTCAGTAACTATACATGTCACCTATATAGTCAGTAACTATACATTATCTATATAGACAGTAACTATACATCATCTATATAGACAGTAACTATACATCATCTATATAGTCAGTAACTATACATCATCTATATAGACAGTAACTATACATCATCTATATAGACAGTAACTATACATTATCTATATAGTCAGTAACTATACATTATCTATATAGACAGTAACTATACATCATCTATATAGACAGTAACTATACATTATCTATATAGTCAGTAACTATACATGTCACCTATATAGTCAGTAACTATACATGTCATCTATATAGTCAGTAACTATACATGTCACCTATATAGTCAGTAACTATACATTATCTATATAGACAGTAACTATACATGTCATCTATATAGTCAGTAACTATACATGTCACCTATATAGTCAGTAACTATACATTATCTATATAGACAGTAACTATACATGTCATCTATATAGACAGTAACTATACATTATCTATATAGACAGTAACTATACATGTCATCTATATAGTCAGTAACTATACATGTCATCTATATTTCTGCGTTCAGCATTGTTTCTGTCTCCAGGCAGCGCTGCATGCAGCAGGTTGCAGCCATCGTAGTATTTTACAGTACATTTATTGAATCAGGAAATACATTCATGTATCCCACGCCTCCCTCAGCCCTGGTCACACCGAGGTAAATCCACGCTGCCTCGAGCTTTCAGACATGATGCGTCAGCTGCAACACCCTCGAGGCGTATTGACAGGTTGAATGGCTGGCATCATGTCCCAGTCGAGCAGCTGGATCAGCCGGCAGTTTCTTTCAGTGCTTCTGGTGGTTAATGAAGTCCCTTGGGCGTCTTCAGCGCTACTCAACACGCAGCTCAACACGCTGCTCGTTTGTTGAGACAATAGCCGACTTTGTCGTCCCCGTGCAAAGGCTGCAGCTCATCTCTTCATTTTTGTTCCAGTCAATCCACACAAACAAACAAACTCAACCCACTGAATTTCACTGGTCCAGCGGTTATCTAATGAACACAATTGAATCCACTTGTAGAGCTCAAGTTGGTCAAGCGGTTCAATCAAAAGGGTCCAGCTGCAGACCGCAGACCTCCGGGCTCATCACCCTCAGAGCTCCGCCCACCTCCGAGCTCATCACCCTCAGAGCTCCGCCCACCTCCGGGCTCATCACCCTCAGAGCAGAGCTCCGCCCACCTCCAGGCTCATCACCCTCAGAGCAGAGCTCCGCCCACCTCCGGGCTCATCACCCTCACTATACTGTATTGTATTTTCTTTCAGAAGTCTATAAATATATGAAGACCTATATATATACTGCGATATATATTACAAATATTAAACTACATCAATATTAGTATTGTATTTTCTTGAAGACTATATACTGCGATATATATTACAAATATTAAACTGCATCAATATTAGTATTGTATTTTCTTTCAGAAGTCTATAAATATATGAAGACTATATATATATATATACACACACACACACACACACACACACTGTGATATATATTACAAATATTAAATTGATAATTGTCACTCCAGTTATGTAAAACCTATCAGATAAAAAAAAAAAAAGACAAATTCCAGTGTAGCTGCAGGCGGTGATTGAAGGGGTCCAAGCACACCTTGAAAAAGAGAAAACATTCACAACACAGTAGGTAGGGTAATTATTTTATTCAACTATTTCACAAGGTTTCTTGAAACTTGCGCACACAGGAATTTCAAGAGTGTCTCTGACTTCCGACATGAACCAAATGTACAAACAAAAAAATTCTCCATCAATTCCTCGTGGTCTTCATTGTGTGCCTGAAGAAGTTTTTCCTCGACTTCCTTTTGGCGTGTCAATCCCAACATGAGATAGGGAGGTTCTTTTACATTTCCCTTCAGCCGGTGAAGGTGTTTTTTTACCCACTCAGCTCCCAGGAGTGCGCTCTTGCCATGGTCTACAAGACAAAAACAGTTTAAAGTCCCTGTTATATTGGTAAGATAGGCAAAAATATTTTTAAGATGTGGCTCAATGGCCAAAGAGGTTTAAAACCACTTTAACCAAATAACACACATTCTGTTGACCACAACACATTGCACAGGAATTCATTAGCAGGATACAAACAAACTCTACAACCATGGTATCTGGTTATTTTAGACTAGACTATTGTCCTCTCCTCTCCTCTCCCTTCCCCACCATCTAGAGACCTACATCAACAACTACTACAGCACCATTAGTGAAGAGAAACGGCGCATATCAGTGAACTAGTTACGTTAACGTTAGTAGGCTAGTACCACACTCTAGTAAAGACTTTTATCTCGTAACGTTGAGCACAAATCAACCGAATTATGTTACAAATGTAAAGTACGAGTACGAGGGAATGCACCATAACGCCATTGTAAATCGCAAGCTTATGTTAGCTAACTCGCTAACCTCTATGGGAAATTATAGTAGTAAGCTAATAGGCTAGCAGTCGGATCCGTAAATGCATTTATTTACAAAGCGTTTATTCTGAATACAAATATGAAAGCATTATCAGCGTTATTGTAATATTATTAATATAAAAATGTATGACATAAAAGTAGTATTAGACTACGTTACTTACATGTGTAGTCGCTTGGGCCTTTGCTGCTTCGCTTCGGTGTCCCCCACTAGCTTGAAGCACGGTCCAAGAAAGCGGTGGCAACCGGCAGTGCAGTAGTGCCGCTGACTTACGGAAAGTCGGAACAAACTTTTAAATTAGGCCTTGTAGATCTAATATGAGTGAAGATTCAGCAACTGGATTGCTTATTTCTCGCCTCAAATTTGTTCAGGAACAGATTTTGGTGGACTGCTAAGGTGAAATAAGTGAATGTTTACGTACTTCGTACAACGGAACCCCACTACTCATGCTCAACCCCCATTGGCTCACAGAACTGGGTACTGAGGATGGAGGTCTCAAACCCCATTGGCTCACAGAACTAGGGTACTGAGTGTGGAGGTCTGCAGCTGGACCCTTCTCGGTTCAATGGGTGGAATCCAACCTTTTGTCAAATGAACATGAGTGTCTGGAACAAATCCTCTGGCGACTGGATGTGGCTTGGCAACAGTCTTGTAATCTACTGAGCTGTCATGATGCTTTCCATCAATAGGAGTTTTCATCGAGGCAATGTGCCATTTCGTTATTGCAGCACCGCCCTAGCACTAGTCTAGCTTTACCCAGGATTTACCAGTTAATCTGGTACTGCTTTGTTTGTGAAGCGCTGCACTAAATCTGTTTCCATGTGGTCCTGATGTGGTCTTAATAAATGCAATTGTAAGATTGTGATGTTGGAGCTCCATCTGGATCTGGACCGGAGTTCTCCAAACCTCCTCACTGACAAAAAGATCTCAGAGGAAATCCTACGACCAGGAATACCACGTGGTCAAACATTTAGGAGGCAACGGCATGTTAACCATTCTTACCGTCTAAATGATCTGAGACATCTGAGACATCCAAACTGGGAGCTGACCAGTCCAACCACAGTCTTCTGCTGGATTTGCACCAGAACCCTCCTGACCACAGTAACTGACCATTAGACAACAAGACATTGTTTCATAACTCCGTCTCATGTTTCACCAGCGATGGCTGATTGTCTCAGCACAGTTTGACTTTTAAACATGTCCGCTATGTTGAGTATAAAACGGGATTAAACATGTCCGCTATGTTGAGTATGAAACTTGAGTAAACATGTCCGCTATGTTGAGTATGAAACTGGAGTAAGCATGTCCGTTATGTTGAGTATGAAACTGGATTAAACATGTCCGCTATGTTGAGTATGAAACTGGATTAAACATGTCCGCTATGTTGAGTATGAAACTGGATTAAACATGTCTGTTATGTTGAGTATGAAACTGGATTAAACATGTCCGCTATGTTGAGTATGAAACTGGATTAAACATGTCCGTTATGTTGAGTAAAAAACCTGGATTAAACATGTCCGCTATGTTGAGTATGACACTGGATTAAACATGTCCGTTATGTTGAGTAAAAAACTGGATTAAACATGTCCGCTATGTTGAGTATGAAACTGGATTAAACATGTCCGCTATATTGAGTATAAAACTGGATTAAACATGTCCGTTATGTTGAGTAAAAAACTGGATTAAACATGTCCGCTATGTTGAGTATGAAACTGGAGCTTCCCTGAAGGACTGCAGCTGCAGCAGCGTTGCCTCTATTCTTAGTGGAATCGATTCTTCACTCTGTAATTCCTTAATGTTCAGTTATCAGCTGTCTTTCACAGCCCTCAGTAACAGAATAGAACTTGAGATAAAATGGGAATGAGCTTTTTTTGTACATGTCTAGATTTTGTCAAAGTAGGTCTGATTACTATTATACTCAATTACCTCAATATGAAGATTTGAGCCTTAAAAATCCATTTAGCATGTGTCTGCCTACACAGTCCTGCATGGTGTTTCTATTATGCCATTGTCTTCTCATGGACTTTAGATTGAGCAAACATAATGCACGGTGCCTCTGCAGATCTCTGTCTGTGAAATTGAAAGTGATGCCTTTGTATAAGCAATCAGTTTGCCTTTCATAGCCGAACCCTTCAGACTGAAGTCACTTCTGATTGAATTTTCTCTCTGGGCCGTGGAGGTGCACTGGCAGTGGAGACTGATCCTGCACACACTTTTTAATTACCTCTCCAGCTGTCAATCCTGGGAGTATCTCACACTGTTGGGCCATATTGACGTGTGTCTTCACTCTCACAATGCATGTTATACCGAAGGAAAATCTGCAGGCTCCATTGGGTGGAATTAATTCTCCCCCCTAGTTGTTTTCTGTCTTAAGGGAACTTTAAGTGCACTGAGCACAGAGGTCACGACCTTCTGGAGTGAAAACGCATGGAGAATCGCTAATTCTGTTCACGTTACTGATCCGTGGGCTGATGCATGAAATGGTCTGTGTGCTGCATTTTAACTAGCTCTGATCTCAAACCCAGCCAGCACAACAAGGATTATTAGTAGTATGCTCTCTTTGGACATGCCGTAATTACAAAAAGAAATGGGGGTGCAAGCCCTGTATTTGCGAAGGTTTAGGATGTCTGACGTTGCCAGCTAGCTGCCAGATCCTCCGTCCGACAGAGTCGACCGTTTATATGGTGGGGAAGTAGAAGAGAAGGAAACAGTTGTGAAAATGAGGAGAAGAAGACTGAGGTTGACTTTGGTACTTGAGAGAAACTGTCTCCCAGGTTTGTCATGGCTAATTCTCCCCCACAGCGCCTCTGCTCTCAGCTGATAAAGACGCACGCACGCACGCACACACACACACACACACACACACACACACACACACACACGTAACGGGGTAGAGGCTACCCACATCTCCCTCATTGATGGAGTACACACAAGTACAGTTGGATGTTTCCACTCCATTGTCCCCCTGTTGTTTGTGCTGTTTGCAGAGCTCTGGACTCACGAAGCTTGTTCATTGGCGTGCCCAGTAGTTAGACAGCACCTGTCTGGTTTAGAGAGTCCCGTATGGACTTGGAGCATGCCGATGTGCCTTCTTGAATGCAGCATGGAGGTTGTGCACATCCAAAACCAGATGAGACAATGACCTAGAGATGATCCCTGTACACTGGACTCATGTTCCCTCAGAGCTTTATTCAGGGAAGGCTGGCTGAGCACCTAGGCTTGTTGCTCCAGGGCACATTGGTGGTAGTTCAGGCAGGAATGAGCATTTCTCATCAATTCCATCACCCAGATTTCCCAGCCCAGGTCTCTAACGTCTAGGCTACCACCCCCCTCATCGTCAACTGGTCTTCATCGGGCATAAGAGATAGACCTTTGTTTAACCAGAAACCTTTGTTTAACCTCTTCCTGCAACAACTCACCTCATCTTTCAGATTTTCCTTGAGCGAGACTTCTGTTTCTGGTTAAACAAAGGTCTATCTCTGTAGGATCCTTTCCGTAATGTTGTCAGACACACGAATAACAATCTGATCCTGTCAGTGGCAAAAACAAGCACTTTTAGTGGACGTACTTTGATCGGCCCACTTGCCCCTGCGGATTACGTTGCAGCCATAGCAGCCCGTTTTGTGACTCCCAGCTGAGGCGATCTACTGGAGCAGTTCTTCTTTTTGTACCTATTTTGCGGTATAAATGAGGTTTAAAAATACTGGAATTCCCCTTTTAAGAGCTTTTTGTTAGATGTGTGATTGAGTGTTGAATCCCATTAATCCCATACATTTTCTGTTTTTGACGTTGTTTTGTTCCTCGGGGTGTATGGCAGGTGGCCCATCGCTCAGTTGAGTTAAGCAGAAAATGAAGCCAGTTAACGCTGTAAACTCGATATTGGACCATTCTGGGAGGTCTGGGCGTCTCTGTCAGCCGGCCCTCAGCAGACTTGTCACTTTGACAGCAAAACCTCTCGCCCTGCTCTAATTGTTCTCTCCTGTCTGTCTCTATTCAGTTCAGTTTGTTTTATTGGCACGACTGGTGAACAGGAACAATGTTGTTAAAGCAGATTACAACACAAACATTCAGATAATAACTAACATTAGATAGATTAGGCAGTAAGGTTACGTGTGTGTGCATTTTGGATAGGTAGTGCTTGTGGATTTTTTTTGTGCTCAAGTTATTCCACATATCCCAGAACTGATTTTGATCAATAGTTTTCTATTTCTTCTAATGCTTGGTAAGTGTGGTTTTGTTTTTTGTTTGCTCCCATATCTTCATGGCAGGGAGGTGCAGTGTGTCATTATGCTGCCCACACATGCCACCAATGCATTCAACATGCTGCTGTTCAGAGGGATGAAGAGACGGACCACTGACCCGGTGCTTTTGAAAGGAGTTTAGTCAGCGGTCTGACATCCCAATCCCCCCCCCCTCCACTTGTATTTTATATTTTATCTGTCAATGAGATTTTGAGTCAGAATGGAATTAGAAAATGCACATTGTGATTGGTAATTTCCAGCCGGCAGGCCCAGAACATTTGCTCTGTAGGCCTGCATGGTATTGAGACGCGTCATATTGTGATGAATTTATCCATGCAAAGCTTTTCAGACACATTTTTTTCTTTTCAGCTCATTCTAGTCAATATCTGTGTGGGGGGGGGGCGTGAGATTCCAATGCTGAGGATTTCTCAGTGTGAATGAAATTAAAGATTTTCTGTGACGTGCAACCTGATGTCGAGGCCAGGGCTTCTCCATGGCAGCAGAACACGTCGAGGAAGCTTTCTGATTATCCTCTTCTTTTCAAACTAATTGCAGCCTTAGTCGTAGTCGATACCGTGATTCTGATATTTATCTCATCAGTTCAGCTTAAACTGAAATGGAGAAACTAGAGATGGATCGGTGGTGAGAGAGACCGGCTACAATTTCCCTTCTCACGTTACTGTCAGACGCCTTTCACGCACAAATCCCAATAACTTGAGTGAGTTATTGAACCGCGGGTCATTCCCTCATTGTCCCGGGTTCATCCCAGGTCGTCCACCATTCAGACCCGACCGCACAAGACCCGTGTCACCATATTTACATCTGTTCACAGTCACTACCACGCCGGGCCGAACAAGTTTCAAAGTGTGTTTACACTCGAGATTCAACATGGCGGACGGTGCGAACAACTTTGTGTTTGGTCTGCCAATCCTAGACTTTATAGGATTACATTACTCTTAATCTCATAAGGTTCCCGTCCATTGCGCAACCCGTGGCCAGGTCTGATATCCTGTCGACCCGTCCACACCAATGCCTGACCCGGATCATTCCTGGTCATTGCCCTGCTGTGAAATGGGTATTATTACAATCAGTCATTTTTAGCAGACACTTTCATCCAAAGCGACTTACAAAGGTGATAGTTGACACTATGTGGGGATCGAACCCACGGCCCTGAAACTGAGAGTCTCATGCTCTACCGACTGAGCTGTCCGGGCCCTGACTGTTACTGTTATTTTGGCCCTAGGGTGCCTCCTTCCACCTCCACCCAGTAATCTGTTTGATCTTTCCACCACCCCTGTTGTCAACCCCAAACTCTCCAGGAGGCGCCAGACTCTTCTTCTTCTTCTTCTCCCTGCTTGGTCGTTGTGGTTCAGAGGCTGAAGGCGGCTTCCCTCTTGTCCTGCAGGATGTGATGCCGGTTCGTCGCTGCTGGACTGGCGGGACGTCGCAGCGCTGCACCTGGTCTTGTGTTGAGAGAGTGATATTGTGGCGTGGAGAGCGGTGACTTTAATAAAACATCCCTCACCGTGGTTAGTTAGCGAGTCTATTCTGACAAATGGGTCGAGGCTCGTGTCGGGATGGTCGTGTGACGGCTGGATTCTCTCCAGGTTCTGGCAGGCGAAATGAAATGTATTTGCTGGTGATTTGGGGTTTGAATTGGATCATTTTACCACGGCTGCGGCTCTCTGGATACTCTAATCTAATAAAGGACTTCAACTTCTCCGCTACACTGATGATCAATTGTTTCAAATGGCCTCAGCAGACCAGCCGAGGCTCTGCTTCTATTTTTATCCAGCCACTTGTGAAGTCGCAGCCGCCATCTCCCTTCTCCCCAGTCCAGTCCTTTCAATCTCATCCTCCATCTCTGCATTTTCATATCCCCCTCTCCTCCCCCCCTCTCCCTCTCTGCTCCCCTCACTTTCCCCCCGTTTCTCCTCCGATGTTGTTGCTCTCTTCTCCTTCTCCTTCCCACTCCTGCCTCTCCTCTCCGTTGCCTGCTGAGACCCAGCGGAGTGTTTTTCTGCCTCATTGACTTCATCCGCCAGCAGTCGTCAAAAAGGAGATACTTCTGTCAGATTCCAGCACTTTGTTTTAAATTCACTCATGATCGGATTCGTCTTCCTTTTCCTGTATCCTCTTATTAATTTGTGCCACAATCCCAATCGCAATGTTTTCCCCCTCGGAGAATAGAAAAACATTAATAACCAATATTGGAAGCAACCGGTAGTAAGGGGGTCAAGGGTCAAGAGGTTACAGCTCTCACTTCCTGTGTCCCTAGAAGGATCATATATGGCAGAGAAATAAGAGGGAGGTGCTTCCTGTCTTTCTGCTGTAGTATTCCTATCCTTCGGCTATCTGTCTGTCAGTCCCCAGGGGGTCTGCAGGCCTTGGAAAAGTCTTAAAATGATGATGATGTCATCTGTTCTTGAACACATGCATGTTAGGTAAATTAAGCTTTAGAGGTCTGAAACATGTCCTGGTTTCTTCTGTTGAGAGACCAGTCCCGTCATACAGACCATATTCAGTCTACTGTTTTCAAATGTGAAATTGGTCTCATATTTCATCCTAACTCGCATTAAAAAGTCTTAATTTAATAATTTCATCTCTTTGTTCCGTACTTCCCCTGTTACTACTAAGAAAGTGAATTTTCCTCATCAGCTGACATGTTTATTAGTCTGTAGTTCATTTGCAGGTTGTGAATGTCAGGTAACAATAGCAGGAAGCAGCCAGACGGTTTTCCCTTCCTCTCGATTCGGGACACATTCCTGGATCTTTCCCAGGAAGGTTCCCGCTGAGCTCAGCTGCTTTAGACCGGGTGGCAAACGGGATCATTTAAACTGACAGCATCATCCCACCTACAGTGCCTGGAGTCAGTCCTGTGTGTCAGTATGTACGGTACCATGTCAGTTCTCACTGCTGTACTTGAATAATGTGATTCTGATTCTGACACCTCCACTTCTACAGGGACATGAAGAAACCTAATCAAACTATCTGATGTTTCTATGCAGTACAGGCATGTAAAAAAGAGATGATGAAATGAAAAGTGTCACAAAATGTACTATAAAGAGCAGTAATGTAAAATACTAATGCAGAAAACAAAAAATAAACATCCACAAACACATTTATTTAAAAACTGTATATTATTATTTTTTATTTTTTAATATAAATGTCTGCAGCTGTTCAGACTGAAATGCATCAGTCTTGTGTGCTTGCCTGATCCTGTTTCTTTTCTGCACCTTTAAATCCGTTTTACAAGGGAAACATTTTGCAAGCAAAAGTATTATTGTGGATTTGTTGACTATCGCAGTATACTCAGTTACTCAGCAGTCATATTGATCCTATTGGTCGCGGTCCTGTGGAGCTCAGTGGGTAGAGCAAGGCACTAACACTGCCAGGGTTAGGGGTTCAGTTGCCTCTCGGGGGCCACCCATGCTGAAAATGAATGCACTCATGGTCCTTTACTGCTTTGGATAAAAGCGTCCTTCATATTTGATGTTAGCTGGGCGTTGTTCAGGTTTGAGGGGCCGAGGACTTCCCCTGGTTTGGGATGGTGCAGACGGTCCATTTCATTGGGGGTGAAATGTTTCCTTTACTCTCGACGTTCCCCCAATTCATCCCTGACTCATGAGAATTGAAATGGAGAGAAGCAGCTCGGGGTTGATCCATCACAGCCCCATGTGGGGGGAAATCTCATTTTGAAAGGTGCCGTTATCGGCTCATGTGTCTACAGGAAATGAGGCGTGAGGTAATAATTCTTCAGAACAAAAGCAGTAATGATGAATTGCCTCCCGGGGGAAAGCAGGTGACTTGCGCTGACGTGACAGAAATACCAGCGAGACAGTGATATTATAACAATACAAATATAATATTATCGGCTTGTAAGTTCACTCAACTGTTGAGCGACCGACGTGGTCAGACTGGATGTCCTGGTCCAATCATCTTCAAACAAAACGACCTCGTCCTGCTGGCTCCGCCCCCCCTGCTGCTCTGGGACTCCGGGTCCCTCCTTCTATTACTCTCTCTTATTCCTATTTTTTCTATTTTCCTAAAAATGAGCCTGTAAATCATCATTTTAAAATGTTTTGATAATTTATAAAAATGTGTAAAATCATATTGCAGTCTAACGCTAAACGCTTCTGACAGCTGGACCAGTTCTGACTTAATTATTAGTTGTATTAATTGTAGATCACAACACAGCTGACTAGTTTAGGTCAGAACTCTCTAATAACTGGCTGTGATGCAGGATCATTAAACACATCCACAGCTTTATTTTAGTGAAATAAAACAAACACCAATAGTGTTTTCGTACAGTGTTAAAGTGTTTTAGGTAGGTACTTTATTGATCCCCGGGGGAAGATTTCTTTGTTACAGCAGCCAGACATATAATAACACAAGAAATAGAGAAATAGAATGAAGAATGAAAAATAGAAAACTACAATGGAAAAAAAGCTATACAAAGTACAAATTTATACAAATGCAGTGCAAAAGTCAAACGATTTACAAAAAGTGAAATGTGCAAAAAGTGAGAATGTGCAGTTGTAGTTGTGAGGGGGGAGCGAACATATGTGTGTATGTGTGTTAGGGGGGTTGTCCTGTGTTCCTTCCTACTGAAGGACGTTTTGCATGGCAGCACGTGGCCCAGCCTGGGTTTAGTGTCTGAGCTCTGAGTGGATGATGACCCGCTGCAGACACTCTGATGTGGTCAGCAGGTCGTATTTAGAAAGGGAGGGGAGGATGTTTGTCTTGGAGGAGGGATCCAGCTTTCACGCTCAGACCGCGACCTTCAGAATTACCGGCATCTCGGTCAAGATAAGTCCAGCAGGCTGTACAAATAAACCAGACAAGCTCGGAAAAGGTAGAAAATTAAGTTTGGTCAGTTCTGAAAAATACATTTTAGGCGTTTACTCTTATTTAGAGCATTGTGCAGTGAGTGAGCAGGAAGGAGGTTCAGTGTCTGGCTTAAGGGCACTTTGTCACGTCACATCGCTGTTGATGGACTAATTTATCTGTGGGGTTTGAACCTGTGACATTTCAGTTGCAGGATATTCTCTGTAACCACTCCGCCGCCTTGCAGCCCGTACTTCATTTAAAGTGTGTAATAATGCATTGTTTACTGCAGTCACTGCTGGGGTCGGTCTTCCCCGTGTTGAGAGGAGCTGTTTTGAACTCTGGGTCTGGAGGAACATCAGCGTCTGGATGTGTGTGGGCTGCCTGCTGCAGCGAGGCGCCAGCTCCTTACCTGGACCGCTTGTTTTCCTCCTGTACAGCCAGACAGACGATTCCATAAGACCGGGTCAAGTCTTTCAGAGCCAGAAACCTAAACACAGATACAAACAGAACAAAACTGTGTGTGTGTGTGTGTGTGTGTGTGTGTGTGTGTGTGTGTGTGTAAACTGGAACACTGGAACAACAGTGAGGTAGTCTGCAAGGAGAAGAAACAAAATACATAGTAGGTTTCACATTTCACAATTGTGTGGTCAAGAAAACCCACTGAACACTGGGTTGGACCACTTAATGTTGAGGTGGACCACATAGAAACCGCATGATGTTGAGGCGGACCACGTAGAAACCGCTTGATGTTGAGGCGGACCACGTAGAAACCGCTCGATGTTGAGGCGGACCACGTAGAAACCGCTCGATGTTGAGGCGGACCACGTAGAAACCGCTCGATGTTGAGGCGGACCACGTACAAACCGCTCGATGTTGAGGCGACCACGTACAAACCGCTCGATGTTGAGGTGGACCACGTAGAAACCACTTTTCATTATACGGTTCTCGAAAGGCAGAGGCCACGTTGATAATCTGTCCCTCCATTTTTTCCCAGCATGCATTGCAGAACCCACATGCACACAGACCGCCACAGTACAAAAGTTCATTAGCAGACATTGTTGTGTTTTCTGACTTGAATTGGAAGTTTGCATCATTTATGTGTTGAGTGAGTTTGGTGATTTGATGGCAGAGAGACGTGGTTTCATCCGACAACAAATGTTGGAAATGTGGAAACTGTTTTCCATCACGGACTAATCGGCAGGAGTTGGCACAGAAACAGTAACGGCAGCTCCAACATGAATGCTACATACACACAAACACCATGTTGTTTTCAGTGATAAAGAGCATCTAAATAAAATGTGGTGAAGGGAAAATAGTTTTTTTTCAGCTGTTGCTCTGAATAAAAGGAAGCATTTTCTCTATTGTGCAACTTGATTTGCAGTCCAGGGATTTTGCCCGTCACCAGAAGACGTTCAGGAAGCTGTCTGGAACACCTTCCCCCTCGGAGAGCGACTGCAGGCTCCGAGGAGTTGAAAATTGCACCTGTCACTTTTGTGATTCTGATATTTTTTCCAATTTATGGTGCAGCCCGAGTCTCCGGCCTTCTGTTCACTTTGCTTTCCTGTTGAGGAAACTGCTGATTATTTCCTCCGGCTGTCTTTGTGTTTCTTTATTGCTCCCTGTAGGGACATTCATCTTTTCTGTTGCCCTCCTCCACAGGGAGGTCAGAGGTCGGGGTCCTGCTCAAGGGTTGGGATTTGAACCCGGGTCCTCTGCCTACTCACTAACACCACCCTGCTGCCTCACATAATTTGTAGATCATCACAACATTACAAGCAATTAATAGTAAGGAGGTCAAGGGTCAGAGGTCACAGCTTCCTGACGAGAGACAAATGTTCCTGCAACCCTAGAAGGATCAGGATGGTAGAGACGTTCTGGGGAGAGAAGATGGAAGATACAGATAGAAATATATTTGTCAAACTGCAATGAGGCAAAGTCACGTGACTTCCATCCGACCACTTCGCTCTGCTGCCTCGAGGCGACTAGTTGCCCCGTCGCTCAGAGGCCCCTGGGGGCCGATCTACCCGGTCACGGCTCTTCTCTGTCCTGGCCCCACAGTGGTGGAATGAACTCCCCACTGATGTCAGGACAGCAGAGTCGCTGCCCATCTTTCGCCGCAGGCTGAAAACCCACCTCTTCAGGAAACACTACCCTGACCCTTCCTCTTAGCCTTGCCTATTTGTCGTCAATTATTTGTATGAGCTCTTGTTTATTGGCTCTTGTTTATTTGATACACTTATTTGTCTTAGCTCTTGCTCATTTGATTTTCCAATTTGTCTCATTTGTTTAAGAAAAGTAGGTAGCTAACTTATTGCACTTTTACCTTAGCACTAGTTATGCTCTTAGTTGCTTGTTTAGGAAGGAAATGCACTTACGATTTCTGGTGACTAGTAGTTTTCTTGCCTACCTATGTTGAATGCACTTATTGTAAGTCGCTTTGGATAAAAGCGTTTGCTAAATGCCTGTAATGTAATGTAATGAGTAGCGCTCTCTGGCTCGAGTGTGTTTACACCATGGACAATACAGATTCACTATGATGTGGTTGCTGCGTATAGAGTGAGGGAGTATGTGTGTGTGTTTTTGTGCGTGTGTGTTTTTGTGCGTGTGTGTGTCTGTGTTTGTTTGTTCTCTCAGGTAGCAGCCGGCTCATGGTTCACTAGGTGTGTGTGTTCCTCTATGTGACGGCTTTCCAGAGTGTGTGCCCTGCCATGGGAGTGAGCATGGAGCTAGCTTGTGTGTGTGTGTGTGTGTGTGAGAGTGAGAGAGAGAGTGATTGGCAGCGGCTGGTCTAAAGAAGCTGCCTCTCGGCATGCACTGGAACGAATGTTGCCATGACGATGAGGGGAGGTGTCATGCTCCGACTGTGCAGCCAACACTGTCAGGAGGTGTGTGTGTGTTTGTGTTTTAATGCTCACATTATTGCAGCTTTACTGGGATCATTACATACAGATGATGTTGGGCTGCAGAACTAATCGTAGATAATCATATATTGGCGTTTTGTTCAGGGTGGGGGCAGGAAGGTCACAGGTTAGAATCTCTGGACCAGCTGGAGTTGGTCTGTTGGTCTGCAGCAGGTAACCAGCTGTTCCTGTTGGACTGTAGCTTGGTGATGAAGACGTTCAGTGGTGCGATGGGAGACTGCAACAGAGAGGAGGAGGTGATGAGGAGCAGGAGGAGGCGGGGCAGCGTCCTTCCTGTCTGATGGACAGATGAATCAGAGTGCCAACACACACAGATGTCTGCTGATGGGGACACGCGCTAAAAAAGGATCGTCGTTTTGTGTCTAATTTGGGCTGGCGCGCATCCGTGTTGTTCCACAGGGTCCCGGCGGTCACGGAAAACCTGCAGCAGTCGGGGGATTCAGCTTCCAGGCCTGGGAAGGTTTAAGGGTGCTTTCGCACCTACCATGTTTGGTCCGGACCTTCGGACTTTTCAGTTTGGTCCGAACCAAAATGGCAGGTGTGAAAGGTGCCTTGGACCATGGTCCGGACCAAAGGACCAGAATTTGGTCCGACCAAAAGAGGTGGTCTTGGTCCGGATCAAACTGAACCATGGTTCGGTTCATTTGCAGTGTGAAAACACTTTTTTGGATGGTTCGAACTTTCAGACCAATTACAGGAAGGTGAGGCAGGCTATATAATTTTTGCATGACGAGGATGTTCATTTGGCGGATTCGAACTAGTCTTGAGTACTGCGCTTGAAGTTGGTGCTGCTGGTAGTAATGCCATAATAATAATAATACTATAGTCAGTCCCACCAGGATTTCGCTGAGTTTTTTTCTGATTATTGCGGCCCAAAATGATTGAATTTGCAGCGGCTTTTATCAAAAATTGCAATGCAATTTGGGATATTTTTTGTGTTATCTTGTGGTAAAACAGCAGGAATTTATGAACATTTCGAGCCCCCCATCCTCCCCAAAACATTGTAAACTGCCCACTTGTAATCGTCACACATTAATACCTCCCGGGGCCGCCGGCTGAAAACTAGTTTTACTACACATGATCTCTGTCTAGTGCCTTTCTTTGTATTTCATTCCTTTTTAATCCTAGTTTTCTTTACATTATTTTTGTTTGTTTTTTCCCTTTAGGCTGCAATGCAGCATATCTACAATGTGCCATCACATCATTAGTTGACCCGTCACGTTCCCGTCCCGCTCTAATCTGTCAGGTCTGTCAGTGCTGCCAGTGTGACACAGAGAAAAGGAGAGAGAGGTCCGGAGCTGAGAACGCACATCTAACTAGTCACCGGCCTGTTAGCAGCAAATCAACTTGAACAGTTTATAAAATGATTAGGCTACACCGCGGCGCGGCCCGTCCAACCGGCCCAAAGACCCACCGGTCCACCGGGATTCGTCCCGGTTGTCCCGATTGGCCACTCCGGCATTGTCCTATCAAAGGCTCAGGATAACAAGAAAGCAAATGGTGCAAATTGCATATTTAAATAAAAAAACATGTAGGAGTATTAATGTGGAAGCATTGTGCCAATTTGACCGTTTTAATGCGGGAATATTGCGGGGTATGTTTTTGGCAAAATGGAAGCGCTTGCAAGTATTCAGGCAATTAGTTGAATTTGCGTTAATTATTGCGATCGCAACATCCTGGAGGGACTGTATAGTGGCAACGAAATGAATCTGTTCATTCATTTCATTCAAACAGAAAAGGCTGTCCGCCGAATTGACAACACGCCGACGTCAGACGCACGCCCCTCTACAAACCAATCAATGTCAAGTATAGGGAGACGCAGCCCACGTAGGTGATGACGACAGGGCGTAGGTATGTCATCCAAAGGTCTTTAGTGCTCTCGCAAAATTGCAACGTGAAACCAAGACTAACCGGATCAAATGGATACAATGTAACAAAAACATGAACCTTGGTTCGGACCTTGGTCCGGACTTTCAGGTGTGAAAACGTCCTTAGAAAACACATAAAAGAATGTTGGAAATATTTGTTTTCATGTTTAGTTCATTAGAAAGACACTTGAATATCGTATCGTTATCAATATCCAACGACGTTATCGCTTATTTTGCTCCTGTCGTGGAGCTCTATCTTTAATCCAGGTGAGAGGAGGAAGCCAACCAGCTGCCACTGGTCTAGTATCCCAGTAGATGTTTGATAGATGGACTCCAAATGGCGGCCGGTTACCTGCAGAGCAGATTAACTTACCAACCACTGCTGGGTTTCTCTAGTATTTGTCTGGTTGCTGGTGGTAGAGGTTTTAGCCACGTGCTGCTGCTGCCTTGCTTGTGGACCGCCGGCTAAAGGCAGAAACACACTAAAAGAGAATTCAGATTTCCCGCCATGTGAGAATCAGGCCGGATCCCAGATCTAAGGCTTCTTCTGGACCGACTGTCAGCAGGGATCATCTGGTGGTGTGAAGCGTTATGGACTAAATCTGAACCCTCCAGATCGGCGCTGACAACACCAAACATGTTTGATATTTATGAAATGGTCGTGGATCCTGTGGTGGTATTTCAGACTCGAGGTCCTGAAGAGCCTGTACAGGAATCTGAATCATCTGGTTCAGAGTGTGACCCCTGACCCTAACCTCTGTCAATGATTTGAGGTAGGGCTGCACAATATTGACAAAAAATCGAATTGCAATTATTTTGCTGAATATTGCAATTGTGATTTAAATTGCGATATTTATCGACACTTTTATTTTTCTATATTGAATTTTCCAGAATGTGTTTTTAAAAGAAATGTTTTTTACTGTAAGTAGTCATTTTACCATGACAAAAGCTTTTTCCCAATAGGCTAATTGACTTGATCTGTAATTGAGCACAACCCAATAATGTCTTGGTTTGAAGTCCACACAGGACCGTCTCCCTTGGGTTGAAAAAATAGCATCTTTTGCGATTTGTTAATTGTAGTTCATATTGTGATTTTGCCCTACTTTGAGGCGATGTGTGCGAGACAATACAGTGTTGCAGGTAAATAACTGCTGGTTGGTGATGGAGAGGAGAGATGAGTCAGCTGGGGGAAACATGGCAGGTGTATCATCTGACAGTCTGGCAGCCATGGAAATGCAGTTTGATATAAGTGCCTCCATGTATCCAGGCACTTAGAGGATTACCGGTGTGTGTGTGTGTGTGTGTGTGTGTGTGTGTGTGTGTGTGTGGGGGGGGGGGGGTTATAGGGTGGTGTTTGCCGACCCCACTGTAAGAACAGGCTATCCTCCTAACCATCCATTAATCTGAGACATTTGACAGATCGGTGTTGCTCTCCAACACGCCACAGAGCTGCATCAGGACCGGCAGAAAGTGCTGCTGGGAAATCAAAAAGCAGTTTACTGTGCTGAAGAGGCATCTCTCACACCTCACACACACACACACACACACACACACACACACACACAGCATTCTTTGTGTTATTGATCTGCCATCGGGAGGGCATTGCTGTTGTCCAAGCAAGCTGTTAACTGTCCTCAGTAACCTATGAACCCCTCCGAGGAGTGAGCTGAAATTGAAGCCTTCGAGCATAAACAAATGTGCACACACACACACACACACACACACACACACACACACACACAAATCACTTGCCATTCACTCTGTGTTCTGCACACACACTCCCAGGTTGAGTGGACATGACACTAAGCTGTAACCCCACATCAGGTAGAGGAGAAGCACCTCGTCTTCCTCTCCCATCTTGTTAGTTCATCTAGACTAGGGTGGGGTGTGGTTGGTGGGAGGTGGTGGTGGTGGGGGGTGTACCTTCACAGTGGGGTTTGTTTTAGCTGCTGAATTCTCTCTTCATCTTCCTCACCCACTCTCTCCTAATTTGCTTTCACCCCAAAATGCCGTCTCTGGTTTTTATTTCCTTTTCCCATCACTCCTCTATCATCCAGGGTCATTCCAGGGTCACAGGAGTATTTGTTCCATCTAAGTCAGGGTGAAGTGACCTCTGATCCTTGACCTCCGTACTGTTGGTTGCTGGTAATGTTACTGATGTAGGAATTGAAGCTCATTCTGCTGTTGTACTGTGTTATGAGTGGTAAAATGTAGTTATTAATATATGGACAACCATTATTAAACATTATGTAAACCATATTTCTTTTGTATTTTGATGTTGGTTAAATGTTGAGTCTCATCAGGGTTCCTACTTCCTGGAAAACCTGGAAAAGTCATGGAATTCAGAAATTGCATTTTTTTGATAATATTTTCCTCCAACCAGTGAAATGTTGAATGTCTCAGCTTGGCTGTTTGTTGATCCACTTCCCTTTGAGGAATAAAAACCCAGATCAGAAACGTCCTGACAGTATCGGTCCTAAGAGATAGTTGGAGCAGGAATCAGACCTGGACATTCACATCATCATCATCACATGGATATTGGTCCTGGAGATGCTGCTGTAGGTCCTGGAATAGTCTTGGAAAAGTCCTTGACTAGTAAATCTGTATCGCAACTCAGAATAGTGATAACTCTGATACCTAATGTTAAACAACGTGGTTGACAAAATGATAACACGTTTAAAACTGGATCCTCCATATTTGATTGGATACTGAACTCAGGTAATATTGAAGCATAGTATTCAAGGACAGAAACTCTTTGGCTCCTGTTTGGACCTTCTAGTTGGATGTCTCTGCTGCTGTCTGTTGCACCACTTCAAGTTAATGCATCAGTAATGGCTTCCCTGACAAATGTACCACCCATGAAATGGGGGATGACAACCAGGAATAAAAGCTGGATGCCCGACTGTCACGTTCCAGTTGGGTTTCTGTTTGCGTCTTTCTCTCTCTCTCTCTCTCTCTCTCTCTCTCTCTCTCTCTCTCTCTCTCTCTCTCTCTCTCTCCAAAGCTTGGTCCAGGGAAATGGATTCATCTCAGGAGGTTTGTAACCGGTGACTGAGAGCACCTGGTTTCCCCCCCACCGGCGACGGAAGAGACCTCGGTGTAGGTGTCGCTTCCCCTCAGGGACTTGCCTCTGCGTGTTACACTCAAATTGCCGTTCTTCAAAACATCCTCGGTGTGTATTCTCCTCAGCCGAAACCACCCTAAGGTCAGCTGGTCGACATCCTCAAATGTTCAGGGAATATCCACCCTACCTGAGAGTCGCTGAGTCAAGAGGATTAACCGCCGTCTGCTTTTCGTTCGTCAGCAACCCTCAGAGGTCTCCATCTTTGGGGGAAAATCTGTTCAACATTTTAATGCTAACTGTAATTACTAAGAGGGTTTTTTTTTTTAGGAACAAATTTAACACCCAGGTGACTAGGAGGCACCTTCCCTCAGCCAATCACGATCATTGATTGATGAAGCTAAAGGCTCATCAATCAAGAGAATGAAAAAGGTTCAGTGGTCCAACCTTCCAAGGCAGGCTAGCCATGCAGGTTGACGTTAGAAGGATGAAATTTCCATGAATGTGTATGGGCTGTAGCCGGAGGTTTCTTGGCCTGGATAGCATCAAAAAGAGGTCCTCATATCTAGAGTCTATTTAACAAGAATAAATCTCTATTCCCCTCGAGGACAAACTGGTACTGAGTTGTGATCCAACCTGGGTCAAATAGTAGCTGCAGATGATTCTTAGCTTTCTTCTTTAGCTGAGTTTGTTTTGACCCACAGGGAGTCCCAGCTGGGTGGGATTTACTGCATCAGGATTTCCTGCTTCAGATTGTTAGAAACTGCAAGTTTATTTCCCCTCCTCTCCACAAGGAGACACTGAGTGGTGGTTCAGTGTACTTGTGGTAGTACCTCCCACTTTATGAATGGAGGCCTGGATGAGGACTTCCTCCTCTTTGTCTCCAAACACCTTCACCTTGATCGAGTGTTTGTAGGTGTTTGCCATGTGTATTTTGAATAACCTCCAATCTCACCAGTCTCTTTCTATTGATTGTGATTATGGCGCGCTTAGGAATTGACATGATTTAAAGACTGGATTTATGATTTGTTTTGGGCAAGATGTTTTGTTTAGAACCATGGCAACCATCCTGGCAAACAACATTCCCATCATTCTATGGATAAATAAACTGGATCATGATGACCCTTGTTTCCTGGTGGTTTGTGTCTCCAGTTGGAACCTTAAATCCATAACACAGATAGTGTCAGGAAGGTGTCAGCATCTCTGCCCCATATTCACACGTTTGTGACAGGCTTTCTTGTTTTTACCTCTTGTTGCTGTCTGAGTTTCTGCCCTCGGCTCTCTGTGAAGCGTTGTGACAAACCTGTTTGGTAGAAGAGCTTTACAAATAAATGTGTCTTTGACTTGACACGGTGCGTCCTGAACTCTGTAGGGAATGCCGCCGGCTGCGTCTCATCACATAACATAAATGTGAGCTTTCATAGTGTGGATGTCCTCAGATAGGCAGGAGACTCCTTTTCCTCTCATGGTCTATGAAAGAACTCGCTCACGATGTCTTATTTCAACCACGTTATAAATGTCTCGGCCCAGCACGACCTCCGCAGGACCGTTCTCATCTGTAATGAACTGTGCTTTGAAATGTGCAGCCTCGTAGATGGTACCGGAGGCTGAGTCATTTCAAATGTTAACGGTCACAACCTCCCATGAATCCGGCGTCCTGCCCTCCCCCGGTTAAAGGCTATCCACACCGGTTGCATTTAGACACAGACGAGACGTTTTAGAGCGAGGATGCCCACACAAAAGCTGGAAGCAGGAGATAAGTTCACATTGTGTTGGCGGAATGGGTGCTATGACTTTAATAATGTATTTGTTGCTGGCAGTGTTGCAACTAGTGGAAGAATTAATGGTTTAATTTTCCCAGTGCTGCTTTCTCTGGCTCTCATACATATGTAATTTTTGAGGAACAGCTTTTGGTGGTTCGGTTTCTCATGAAAACTTAAAATCCTCGTAAAAAAAAACAACCCTAATATGTGTCTGCTTGACTTCGAGCACCGATGGGCAATCGGTACTGGTCAGCTATGCGGTGCTATGGTGCTATGCTCTGATACAGGCAGAGCCCATTCATCTGTTGAGGTTCATCTGTTGAGGTTTATCGTTACACTGAGACACTGCTGAAATATGAAATAAAACCAACTCTGTCATCAAATGTTGAGAAATGTTCATATAAAAATCAGGTTCTGTCTTCTGCCTGCAGTGGCTGATCTGAATTCACCATGTTTCTGCATAAGTGTCACCAAGACGAATCCCTGTATGTCTAATACTCTAATCCAGTAGAATAACGTGTTCTGATGAAGCACGTTAGTGGAATAATGACAGTTTGTGTAATGATTGTTTGAAGTGTTTTTAACAGTGGGTCTAATCTCGGTTTGTTTCTGTTCTCTTCTTGCCCTTTCATCCTTCCTTCCTTTCTCCTTCATTTCAAATTGATTACACCCACGTTCCCTCTTCCTCTGCCAACATCTCTCCTCCCAAACTTTATCTGTACTTCATCATTGCTCTCCCACTCTCTTCCTCATTCTGCTTCCCTTCTGTAATTCTGGATCTCCGTCATCTCCATCCTCTCCACCCTCCCTCTCCACGTCCTGTCTCTCTCTCTCAGCTGAACAAGCAGCAGCTGCAGGCGGTGAAGGAGCGTTTCCAGGCCTTCCTCAACGGCGAGACTCAGATTGTGGCGGACGAAGCTTTCTGCAACGCCGTGCGCAGCTACTACGAGGCAAGACCTTCTATGAAACACCCTAACATTCATTCATTTATTTTATCTGCTTCTATTGAAAGGAATGTCATGTTCTTTAGTGTTTAGTGAGCCCACCCCATAACTGAAAAGTCCACAGGTATGAGCCCCACAACGGTCAGCCTGCCGAGGTGTCCTGTATAAAATTGTGCACATAAAATTACACAGGAATTTTTCCATCACTAGGACAGATTTCAAGTTATTCTTGTGGCTCTTAGTCACGGTTACCGTCTCAAAGGGCTTCACAACGCCACATTATGAAAGCAATAAATGACGACATACGACACCCGCTAACCTCAGACCACCTCAGAACATTTTTGAGGAGGAGGCGGAGCTACTCTGAGGGCGAACCCCTACCAGGATGGTCATACGTTGTTAATATAGGTTGAATTTAAGCAATATTGCTGGGTTAGTAATATCCTTGATGTGCGATTTGAACAGAACGGTTCTAATGCAGAAAGTTTTGATAACTCTCTGGGAGAGATCACGCAGTCCAAATTTTGAGTAGTTTGAAGCAGATATTTGTGTCTAGCTGGTCCAGTAAACAACATCTCTGTTTTGTTGGCATTGAGAAGCAAATCAACAACACAAATCACTTCCCATCCAACACTGCAGGAAATGTCTTGTTTTGCACAAGTTGCTGCTGCGGTAGTGTTTGTTTTCAATGCAGGATGTTCTCCTGACTCGTAGTCGGTCATCACACACACGGACAGACAGACAGACTTATCTATCTCCGTACTTGGGTTGGTTTTTGTGCTGCCAATGCACTTGAAACGTCGGATGTGTGAAACTGTCCAACACTCAGATATGAGGTGAACTTAAAGGGGAATTCCGGTATTTTTAAACCTGGGCTCTATTTGTACAAATTCATTTATTGTTCCGTTTCGCGACTGCCGACTGAGGCGATCTACCGCAACAATTCCAAAACTTTTTGTACCTATTTTGCGGTATAATTGACGAATTTGTGCAAATAGAAATACCGGAATTCCCCTTTAAGGTGACTGATGTTGCTCCTCAGGTGGACTGGACACTTTGTACCAGTTCAGTTTAATTATTACTTCCATCTGCCTGCTGTACCTGACTGTCTATTCATGTACCTGTTGTAGTCACCTCATATACCAGTACATTGTAATGCATCGTAGAAAGAGCAGACGAACAAAGGAATATTTCCCACTCCCCAATAACCGACTTTAACTGAGCTGTGAAGGACTTAATGGAGAATTACATTCATGTTAAATGTGTTTGATGGCTTTTCACGCTCATGTAATCATCTTCATACCTAATGTACATAACATGTTTGGTGTCTAACAAATCAGGAATTAATCTTGGGTTGCCACGAAGGTGTTAATACCATCAACAGTTAATGTGTTATACCAGAACCACATCCCCACTTCATGAGTCAGTGGTTGCAACACGGCCAGATAAAACCTTCAGCTCGTTTGACTGAGCCTCATGTTGGGACCAAGACTAGTCTCTCCGCTACCAAGACTCTGAACTGGGCTGAAGTCCTGTCAGTTAGCCACTTCTCCCGCTAAGCTAACCGGACGCTGCTCCGCCAGCCGCCCAGCCGCCGTGGTGGTCATGTGGTACGCAGTCATCAGAGCTGCCGGCCAAGCTGATACCACGCCAGCATCCACGGCCTCCAGAACGCCTCATCACACTAATCCATGAAATCAGCTGAGCAAGACACTAAAGCCGCTGTCACTCTGGATAAGACAGTCGGTTAAATAACCTAAATAAATGCCTCAGATGAAGAGAGTTGGTGCGATGGTTGTTGCACGGTCATGAACGAACCGCTGCTTCCCTCATTTTGAATCTGTCTTCGATCAGTATTGGTTTTCCTGGCTGGCTTCCAGGACCAGGTGCAGGGAGATTGGTGAATCAAAGAAGACTGTATAATCTTCTCAAAGAAACACTTTGGTTCATCAAAGTGTCGGTTAACCAAGCTGCTGTTTGTCTCGTGGGTTTGCCAGTGGTTTGATAAACATCCCCTCTCCTGCTCCCAGTCCTAATCTCTGTGCTGCCCCCCCATCCACCTCCACACATCTGTGATGACAGAGTGGTTGCTGTGCTTGTATGGCACGACGCAATTAAATTTATTGCCAGCATCAGGGCAAAGTGGATTTGAAAATTGGTCTTGTCGGTGCTTTCCTGTGTGTTGGGAGCGTTTTCCCATTTCCACCACTCTTATTTTCCCCTCAAACTATAGCTTTTTAATTTCCTTTACCCCCGGACACTCACACAATTCACACAGAATTTCCTCTGTTAAGACTTTACTGATATGTGTTGTTGTTCGTCTTGTGTAGGACAAGTAGAACCAGAGAGATTTTCCTCCACTGTTTTCATCCCGTTCTCTCTCCCTGGTCTCTTATCTGCTGCCCCTCTGCCACCATCTCTCCCCCAATCTCCCCACGTCTTCGTCTTCCCTCCTCGGCTGAATTGCCTCTCATCTGTATGAGATGGAGATCTTATCGGCGCCTCACAGCTCCTCTCCTCCTTAATTGTTAGTGAGCGCTGAGCGGAGAGGATCCCATTGAAGTTGGTGCATCGCAGCATTCGTATTGCGCTGCAGAGGAGCCGTCGGGCTCAGCAGCGATCAAAGACGAACAGCTTTTACCATGCAGTGGACATCGTTCCCTCAAGAGCGTTCACAAAGCGCTCTTTGAGTTCCAAACGTCCTGAGGCATCGGCGTTCGCGTGGCAAGCTGCCCGGGAACTGGAGGAGGGCTGTTGTGACTGTAATTGCAAATGCGTTGAGCGTGCACTTTTACCCCCATGGACATGCAGATGCAGATGCGAGAGTCCTTAGCTTTTAAGGATGACTGTGCTCATGATATATTCCTGGAGTCAGGGGATCAGTAGCTGAGCACTAGTGTCACGCCAATGCAGACTGAAGCAAGACAGCTTCAGTCTGCTGCTTTTCAAAGGAGAACAAAACCAACAGCAAAAGCAATGAAAGCAAATAAATACTGCATAAAAAGACTATAGAAAAGCATGGCAAGAAACTTAGGGAGGTCAAAACAATTAACTAAAGTTCATTCGATAAAAGCAAGAGTTTTGAGAAGTTAAAGATGCTAAAGATTTGGCTCCTGACCTCCTCAAGAAAGTTGCTGTGAAGTCTCGGAGCCCTGACCCTTCCACCTCTTGGTTTCCAGGTATTAGATTTGCTATTTGCTAATCACGTTTACCTCGTTATTAGCTGTTATGTTGATTATATATTACTCATATCAGAAGGTCTATACCGTGCAATAGCATCATAACCATGCAAACTGAAGGCTGCAGGTATTTTTGCTGCTTTTCGTTTGTGATATTTAGTCACGGTGAGTAGCGCCACACTGCTGAGAACTACCATGTTCTGTACTGGGTGCACTACACTGCTGGTGCAGTGAGTAATGCATTCAAATGTTTCCTCAGAAATCTGTGTGTGCATGTCATTGTCTCTGAATGCATACAGACTGGGAGTCTCTTAACACAATCCTGTTGACTCAGAAGTATTTGCTGTCGAGTCCCCTGACGGCTCCAGCAGGTTTAAAGCCAAGCCATGCATAGTAGAAATGGTTTTACAGAGTTTACAGTTGTAACACAAACATAAAAACATTGAAGCTATTAAAACATATAAATTGGTTCAATCTATGCCGTCCAAACATCAGTTGATGGACAGACAGGGAGTCAGTAGCTGGATAGAGTACAATAAAACATAATCAATCCAAAATAGTTTTGAGAACATTCAAGTCAAAGAAGAATTCATTGCACCGTCACACAAAACCAACAACTGCATTGCCATGTCCATTCCCCTAATGCAAGAAGACATAAAGAGGAAACTCAGAATGAAAGAATCATCTTAATGAAATCTCTCTCTACGTATTGTCATCCATTAAGGTCTTACACCGCCAAGACAGACACAACAAATAAAGAGCTGGAAATATGAGAGGAGGAGAAGGACAGCAGAAGCGTTTTAGATGGAGGAAAGAGAGGAAGTCAGTCTGAGAAGAGGAACAGATGGTATCAATGGGTTTCCGACGCTGATTCAACAGGATCCACAGCTTCGCCAAATCACACCGCATTCATCCATAGTAATAGTAAACTGTCTTTAAACTATTTAGCTGCCGATGCAACGTTTGACTTCTGCTGTAGGCAAGACATTTTAGAATTGGTGTCCAAACCACTGAGCAAATTGATGAGCCCTTTAAAAGACATTACTGTATGTAATCATGTATTTACTGCTTGGTGTGAAACACACAGCCAGAAAGATCCTGGGAATACTAGGGCTAAAGAATAGACCCAACGTTGAAAGACTAGAGACTAGAGCTCACTGGGAAAGCTTCATTGACAGTGATTCTATGCATTAATGCATTTAGTTGTATCATTGCATGTGATGCTGACTGCACATCCAGACTGATGCAACATGGCCTTTTTCAGTCTTACAGTGAGTGGAGAGGATGAGGAGAAACAGACTGAAGCGACGAGGAGATTTGTGACTTGACTGGTAATGTTAATGTGTGATGTCATTGGATGTTGACCTGGTTAGACTTTGTCCCAGGTGGGAGTAGCCCTGCTGACATGTTGGATATGGATGTGTTTGCGTTGCTCAGATCCATTCAGCTAACACTCAGATCCACAGTGGAACAGTAGAATGAGCTCCAATTCATACATCACCAAAAATGACAAGCATGCAGTGCCTGATGGATAATATAATAACTACAGATAATGTAATACATTTCTACCTGAGTGAAAAATGTAATAAATAATAATAATGTAATAAAAACAGATGAAAGACACTGAGACAAAACTAAATATAACCATGAATTAGCTTTAAGTCCTAGATTATCAGTTAAAAATATACCTTTTAATGTAATAATGTATCACATATCAGGAAATAGTTATAACAATATCAGCCTGAAGATTACATTTATTACATTTTTAATAATTTAGAGGTATATTTTATCACATTATCTGGTAGTTATTACATTATCAGTTGTCTTCCTGCTCATGCAATATTCCTTTGACCATAGGATGACCGTGTAGTGGGGTACCAGGAAGTGAAACCATAGCATTGCTCCTCTCTAGGATCCAGCCCTGTACCGCTGGTTGAGCTTCTCATCCCAGTGGTTCATATTGCAAGCATTTATTCCCTTCCCCGTCCATCAGGCTCTTTAATTACTGCCTGTAAGCTGTTGTGTTGGATCGCATCGCCAGCGCTGCATGCTATTTTTCCAATTAGCATCATGCTTGTAATTTAGCGCTCTGGGTTTGCAGCGTGAGGCGCCATGTCTATCGGAATAGGCTTCGGATGGTTTAGCGGTCGGTGTCAGCAGGATGGGAGAGCATCGGGCCACGCCATGTGGTGATGAACTATGATCTATATCTACCTGTAATCTTCATGGAAGGTGTGACGTGGTTTCAGCCTCAACGGGGCTCCACTAATTCAATATTATTCATAGAGGAGTTAGTAGGGTGTTGGGTTAGTAGGGTGTTAAGTTAGTAAGATGTTGAGTTAGTAGGGTGTTGAGCTGGTAAGGTGTTGAGTTGGTAGGGTGTTGAGTTAGTAGGATGTTGAGTTGGTAGGGTGTTGGGTTAGTAGGGTGTTAAGGCTGGTAGGGTGTTGAGTTAGTAGGGTGTTAAGTTAGTAAGATGTTGAGTTAGTAGGGTGTTGAGCTGGTAAGGTGTTGAGTTGGTAGGGTGTTGAGTTAGTAGGATGTTGAGTTGGTAGGGTGTTGGGCTAATAGGGTGTTGAGTTGGTAGGGTGTTGAGTTAGTTGTCAGCCTTCTCATTTTGTCCTTTACGTTAGCAGTTGTAGCAGTTCTGAGTTCATTTAATTCAGTTGAATCACATTTGATTAGCATTAATTTGTTGCAGTAATCTGTGAGCCCGGTCAGGACTGTCCTCCATGTTGAGTATTGTTCTGAACAATGCCATGGCGGCAAAAGCACTGATTTATTTCCCCCCAGACAATTTCACCTCCTGAGCATAGTTCAGAGATAATCCCCCGTTCAGCTGAGCACCAATCAGATAATGAAAGAACCACTGATTGGCTGTTCTCTGGACGTGTTCATTATTGCCTCGCTCTGACCGCAATCTCTCCAGGTATTCATATCTCCAGCTGTGTGTGTGTGTGTGTGTGTGTGTGTGTGTGTGTGTGTGTCCTCTCTTCGCTCCATGTTTATTGGCTCTGGAGAGAAATATGAAATGAATTCCTCATCCATCAGCGGTCCCTGTGAGAGGTGTAGTGGCCTTAATTGACCGTCTCTTGCTCAGCTTCCTGTTGTGTTTGTTTGTTGTAACGCTGCCGGTTACATCACGCCACACAGTGGTTTCCCAGAAGGCGGCGTGGTTTCGTGCCGCAGCGACACTGATCCCAACACGATCCCAGCTTTTGTTGGAAAGTCCAAATTTACTGTCTAAGGCCGGAGACACACTGAGAAGACTGACCTTTCCTTCTCATGAAGCTTAGATCAAACACCTTAAACACACGAAGAAACACAAATGATTGGGAACTGCAATGTAGGTGGTGGTGGGGTGGATACTGGGGTGGATACTGGGGTGGTGGTGGGGTGGATGCTGGGGTTCAGCTGACTACTCCTCCAGTGTGTTGCCTGAAATAGCGCCGCAGGCTTTGCTCCATTTCTGTACATTCCACCTGTACAGCCGATAACGTGCTTTCACACTTCACAGCTTCTGGTCGGTAAAGATGCTTTATTTATCTGCTCTATTATCCTCAGTATGTTCTCTTGTAGTCGCTGTTTGTATTGTACTCTGCATCTATATCCTATTCTCTGCTGCAGTTACCCAAGGGATCATTAAACTTTCATCTAATATACCAACTTCATTACAACTTTATTTTTCTGCAGTAGATCGTCAGAGTGGGCGTTGATTGATTTTGGGGGTTCGCAGCCTGAAAAGGTGGAGAACCAGTTATAGAGAGGGAACACAGTCTCTACTACCCTTAATAATTCATGTTCAGAGTCAACAACCCTTCTGATTGTAGCCTTGGGTTTGAGCTGGAGGACTTCTCTTCTGACTTCTGCAACTATTATTCACTGTTTCATACGCCTGAGGGTGTAGTACAGTACAGGCAGAGTTAAGAGATCAGGAGTTTGAGACATCCACTGTTGGAAGTGATGCCTCCTCTTACTCATAATAAAGGATCATAGGTGACAGACTAGATCCTATTTTATTCCTATTTTAGAGATGTTCAGTGATGTTCAAATCATGATTTTTCTTTTTAAATACATATTATTGAGTAACCTGTCAGGGTTTATGGTTTGATCTTTGCATTTACTCCTCAGTAGGATAAGCAGTGAAACATTTTGGAGATGATCTTATTATGACTATTTGGGAATAGACGTCAGTTTCCAGGTGAACGTCTTATCCAGTTTGACTGGTTCACATCCACATTCAGCAACATTGACAGCAGTCCAGTGACAAATTTAACAAGCCAAGTCTCTATCGAGTTAATTCCTCTCTGTTTTATTTTGAAATCCAAAATGCAGACACACACACATTGCCCTTGAGACTTGTTGGGTCTGGTTTAACGGCGTCTGCCATCATCCATCACTGCAGAGGCAGCGGAGAGAGCAGGTTTGGTCCAACAGGCTAATCAAAGCTGAGTTGTGGCGCCACAAAGGAGCGAGTCGAAGATAAAAGCTAGAAATGAAATGCACTCTTCGTCCTCTGTAAAAGAACCTCGTTCAAGTATCAATACGAGGATTCCAGGTATCGATTCAGAAATAGACAAACTAAAATCGTGATGCATCAGAAGAGATGTATTTATTCTCAGTTGTCCGTCCACTTCGGCTCTGACTGAACGCCAGCCAGCCTCTGACGGATATTTATCACGCAAACTACAAGTGCAAAAAATGTGACTTGTCGTATAGTCGACGCTAGTTTGCGACGCTATGAACACGAGTTCCTGCCTCAATGCTCTTTCAGTCTCCAGAGGCTCTTTTTAATTGTGTGCATTTCTCAATCTCTGTCTCTTTCTCTCTGAGTGGGAGGGCTATGGCTATATGGTGTCTGTTTGCTTTGATATATGTTTCATAGCGAAGGCTCCTAATGTGGCATGAAAGTGGATTTACACTTACTGAGGGGGAGCGTGCAAAAGAGCGGCATTCAGATTGCCTCCATACGCTTGAACTGTGTATATAAGCGCTGTGTTGCTGCGTGTTTAATACATGAACATACAGTGCTTTTGTTTTTTTTAACCTTTGTCTATCCAGGGAAGGGCTTTGCTCGGGACGTATAGTTCTTCAGCACACTCATGCTCTTCTTCAGCATCGCAGAGATGTACGTGTGCATCGTTCTATACATGCATGTGACATGTTAATGAAAAGTGCATCAAAATCCTGCTTCATTAGTGGACATGGAGAGACAGGAAGGATAGGAGAGAGAGAGAGGATGACACCTGGAGACATGAACCAGACTCGTACCCAATGTGGCGTGTGCATCGCAGCTTCGCCCGTTGAGTCACCAGGACGGCGCCATGTGGCGGGTGTAGGTGTTTTCCAGTCAAATGTTAAAAGGGGTAGTCGGGGTGTGCACAGCCAACCGGTCTTTAGCGCCAGGTACCGGATAAAAGAGTCATGAGCTCCTTTCTTGAGGCTTTATTTGATGCTGATGCAACGGTTTCTACCCTTCGTCAGGCAAACATCGGGTCCAAACACGGATTCATCATCAAATACAAGCGTAAGAAAGGAGCTCTAATCCAGCGTGCAGATGTTCCTTTTGGAGATACTTTGCATTGAAATCTTCCCACAACCAGTACTCCCTTTTCAACCTCTTCAAGTTGAGCCGAGCTCCCAAGCAGTGGGAGGTGGCGATGACTCAATCTGTCTCGTCGCGGTGAAGCCGGGTGTCCTGTCACTTTGCCACATTAAAAGCCTGGTGACATTTCTACCTGTCACGTTGCTCGGCGGTGCGTCCTGCAGCCGGCGCTCCTCGTTATGCTGCCGAGGCCACATCACAGACGCTTCATTAACCGCAGAATCTTGGGCCACTTCAGTTTAGACGTTTTAGCTGATGCTTTCATCCAGGATGTGCGAGCAGGTAGGGGTTCAAGTGTCTTGCTCAAGGACACTTCAGCAGGACACGTGGGTGTTGTGGGGATCCGACCTGATGTTTCAGTTATAGAGAAAGATTTACAAGGATTTACTTGCGTGAATGTAAATTGTATTCAAACTGATGACAGTAAATGTGACATGAAACAACAAAGAAATGATTGTGGGAAAACTCTGGGTGCTTTTTCAGTACCAACGGTGAACTTCAACATTACCTGGCCAAGTCTGTGCTTCTTGCTATTGGTTGCTCATGTTGCTGATCTAGAAATTGAAGCTGATATTACTGCTGCTTTCATTCTATTGTTTTGTGATCAACTTTTTCTTGTTGTTTCCAGGATATAATACAGTTTATACAGATCTCCAGATTAAATGATATATGTTACAGCATTATACTTGAAACAAACCAACAGACCAGCAGCCCATTCAGTCCAACAATTTCCCTATGTGCCACTCGCCCACTGCATGACACTACTCTCACTTGCACCGTGCATCCGAGCCACAGACAGATCCATATTGATTACATCCAGAAAGGTGTTAAGCCGATGTGAGTGTGTGTGTGTGTGTGGGGGGGGGGGGGGGGTTGCCAACGAGTGTTTTGGCCTGCTGACAACACAATCTCTTCCTGTCTCTCTTCCTGTCTCTCTTTCTTCTTCCTGTCTGTCTTCCTGTCTCTCTCTTCCTGTCTCTCTTTCTTCTTCCTGTCTCTCTTCCTGTTTCTCTTTCTTCTTCCTGTCTGTCTTCCTGTCGCTCTTCCTGTCTCTCTTCCTTCTTCCTGTCTCTCTTTCTTCTTCCTGTCTCTCTTCCTGTTTCTCTTTCTTCTTGTCTCTCTTTCTTCTTCCTGTCTGTCTTCCTGTCTCTCTCTTCCCATCTCTTTCTTCTTCCTGTCTCTCTCTTCCTGTCTCTCTTTCTTCTTCCTGACTCTTCCTGTCTCTCTTTCTTCTTCCTGTCTCTCTTCCTGTCTCTCTCTCTCCCTCTGTCTCTGTCTCTGGCAGTGAGGGGGTTAATCTTCCTTACAGATGAGTGAGCAGATCCAAGACCAAAGTATTCATTTTATTTATAGTTTTTGATTTGGGTTTGATGTGTTTGGCCAGCAGGGAGTCGTACTACCTCATGAAACTCAAAGCACAAATCAAATAGCTGCAAATCATTCATAGGGCTCTATTTTCCTGCCGGCGGAACCGCAGCTTTGTCAATATTCACCGGCACATTGGCAATTTTGTGATTTTCGTTTTCCCGGCCATCGTCAGTTTGGTGGGTAGACTTGCACCAGTATGGGTGGGGTGGCGCAACAGGGGGTGTGTCAATAAAAACCTGCTGGCGCAATTGGATTTTGGTGTTAGTTTGGGAGTGAGGTTACGCCTGGTTGTTGTTGTTGTTCTAAAATGTACTTAGCGTAAGCCCCGCCTCCTCTGTGTTGTGATCCGATCTACCTAAAAGGAACCCAGGCCAAGCGCCTTTCCAAAGTGGCGACTTTCCATCTTCCTGGTAGTCGCTCCTTATAAACTGTAAAGTACAAAATGTAGTGGCAGTTTTACAAACACGCCCCAAAACGAACCCTCTCAGGGGGGGTGGGGGTCATCAACTGGGTTCTCCTCTTCCTCCTCTTTTTCTGCTCCTCCTCTTGTCTCCTGTTTCTCTCCATCATTATGCCCTCCCTATCCTCGTTCCTTTTGATGTTTCTCATTTTCTCCTTGTTATTTCCTCCTCCACTCTGTTTGTGCTCAGCTCAGTGAGTTAGAATAAAATGGATGTGACCGTCACATAGCGGGGAGTCCCTATCCCTCAGAGAGCTGGGCCAAACAAACGCCTCACCGCCTCGTCGTGATTTACAGCTTTACCTGTAAAATACGACCCGCAGAGGAATAAACGGGAGCGTTGCTCCTCCTCGGGAATCTGCATCGTCACGTTCCAGCTCCGACTCCGAGGAACAGCTGTTTGGTTTCTCTTCCGCTGTGGCCTTCACTGATTATTTTCTACAGATCGATGTCCTTTTCATAACTCCGCTATTTCATGGTACCTATGTGACATTTGCAATTTCAAAGATGAAATGTGAAGAATAGTTTTCACTCTTGAAAAAAGACTCCCAGTGAAGGATGTTGAGTCTGTCTATCGAATAAAGGTGATTTTTTTTTTTGTTTCTATAAACTTTTGCACGGCACGTTCATCTTTGTTTGTGTTTTGAGTTCACTACCCTCATGTTCTGTCTGTATGGTTGAACTGATGCTGTACTGTCCCATGGTGCATTTGGGGTGGTGAATGAAAATTGTAGGAATTGTGTGAAAGATGGTGTGAAGATCAGACTCAATCAGCAGGTTTAAACCAAAAGACAACGGGAACCACAGGCTCGGCAAAATCAAAATGAATGAATGACAGACACAATATCCATCAACTTTATTGTTAACGAGGCAGTCGAATCAACATTAGTTAAGCGTTCACATTAATAACAGGTCACAATAATGGGTCCTGCACCTTCTCATCAAACCGCCGGGTTAGAGCACAACTGAATGAAACTTTGCCCTTATTTTTTCATCTGAAATATAAACATTGAGCAAAGGTTGGTTGGCAAAGGTTCTCTGACCCTTCATCTCTTTACTATTGGTTACTTGAGACTGTCACTTTAATGACTAGACAGTGAGTGACCAGTTTGATCTTCCTCTGCTTCTCCTTACTGTGTTCTGTCTCTTTGTGCCGATCCACAGCTGCTTCTGGTTTGATGGTTCTGCTTCGTATTCAGGCTTGTTCTGTAAGACGGAGAGGGACGGGTGAAGCCGGCGACTGAGATTGAGACGTTTTAATATGGCAGCCGCTGCTTTAGTATGAGCCATGTTTTATGCATGAAGGAACATATTACACCCATCGAATATCCAGTTTCTCAGAGCTGAAGGCAATCGTCTCAATGGTTAAGTAACGGTGGGACACCATAACGTCATCACGAACATGCCTTCCAACTGTGCTCATAAAGCACTGTGATTGATCAAAAATAGGATGGGTTGCTATGCTATCTGTTGTGGTAACCAGGGAGCTAGGTCACGGTCTTTCTTGTTTTCGCCTGTTTCTATTCACATTCATTGGTAACGGCTCTATAATGGCCATAATACCAGTCAATGTGTGCGGCACTATTATTTGGTAGTTTGGTGATTCAGCCGATATGGCTGTGCCTCATGCCAGTTGCAGTACCCTTGTACCATAATCACTGTAAAGAACACAGTCTCAGGTTTTATCGCTGTATTTTGCAGCTCCTTCATGCCCCACCGTCCTCCTTCATGCTTGATGTTCAGAGTTTCAAAGCAGTCCTGTCGGATTCGGCAGACACCGGCTCAATTTGTTAAACGTGCCATGTCTGAAACTCTTGCTTCCTCAAAGGTTAACCTTCCCCACTAATTCAGCGAACAACTCATCTGATTCATTGGCCTGCCCACACGGTGCTGCCTATTTGAAAAAAATCTGAATTCAAATTGAACAACTTGCTTTATCAAAAAAGGCTCAGTGAGCTTGAGAAGAAAAACAAAACTACTTCCTGTGCCTCAGTGCGAGGTTTTAGTCCTATCTGTCAGATCTCTCTCCATCTTACTCTGCAGATTAGTTTCAGCAGCTGTAATTACACAAACAAAGGGCTGCAAACACACAGCCTGTCTTTAATCTCCTCACTCAGAGCTCAGTGCACCGTTGGTTCATAAATAATTGAATGAGATTTTAAAGTCCCAATTAAGTCGAGCAGCAGGGAGAGAGGAAGTACCTTGGTGGTCGATTCATTAGTAATAATGGGTGACATTTGTACCGCCAGACAAAATGGAGGTACTCGATGGAAACAAGTCGGGACCAGGGGGAGAGCTGCTCAGTCGTTGTATATCACATCAGTTATACTTTAGCTGTTTCATCTAGATCACACTGTAGTTGAACATGGTCGATGCCAGAAGTAACGAAGAAGTAGAATCGTTTTGTTCCTCAACTCAGACTAATATGGGGATTAATAATCATGATCACAGTATCTAGCAATATAATCAGATCATCACTGAGGACTCACAGCAAGAAGGTCGTGGGTTCAATTCCCGGTCATTTTGCATGGTTCTCACTGTGTTTTCATGGAATAATGGCGAGTAGAAAAAAGCCGCCTGTCCATCAAGTTCCGGTTCCTTTTGCGAAACGCTGATGACAGGGTGAGAATCTGATGTAAACAACATGAATCCATGGATCGTCCTGCCTGGTGTCGACAGTACAGGCTGCTGCTGGTGTAGCGGTGGGGGGGGGGGGGGGTTTCTTCGTGACATTGGGTCCAGTGTACCTGAGCCTTGCTGCTGACCGGGTTCATCCCTTCACGGCCCGTCTGGAAACTTCCAGCAGGATAATACTGCATCGTCTCAACATGGTTTCAGGAACATGAACGGTGACCTTAGTTTACTCCGATGGTCTCCCCAGATCCCCTCCCAGTAGAGACCTTTGGGATGAGGTGGAGTGGGGAATACACAATTTAGTACTACTGTTTAATGTTAAAGAATTCAGTATCTGCAGCATAAATACCAGATAAATGCATGACAGGGGGCATCTGCATTAGCTACTGTACAGTACTAATGCAGGATAGATGCAGGATGGATGCATGATAGATGCATGAAGCAGGACTTGTTCCATGGCTACCACTCAGACGGATGTGAGAGCTAAGTGTTTCCCAGTGCTGGGATAATGGAGAACCATCGATCCAGGCTCAGAGGGGCGTCTGGCTGGGGGGTCAGGGCTCTCACAGACCAACAGGGGGCTCAGAGCTGCCAAGTGGGAGTGACCTTTTGGGAGGTTGTACCCCCGCTACCACCAGCAACACACACACACACACACACTCCACCATCACCATCAGCTGAACTCCCAGCTCCACTCTCCAGAGTCCAATTTACTTATAAAGAGCTTTTAACAGACCAGCGGGTGACAAAGAGCTTAGCGCTGGTCGGCTCACATTAGAAGTGGAATGGACGCATGGCAGAGTCAGCGCTCATGTTAACGGATTGCAATGAACACATCGTCCACGCCGTGCAGCTGCACAGCTCACAGACCACTAGTGATGGTTTTGGCATTGAGTCAATCTATCAGACGATCAGCCTGTTAGGTCTTTACTGTTGATGTTGATGAATACATGTGCACTGACATAACATCTGTGGGATGGTGAACATCGTATCTGCTTTTGAAATATCACTGAGCAAATGAAGATTTGTTCTGATTAATTATCACTACAGCGAGTCTCGGTAACTCTGGTTTCACCGGATTGTTCATCTGCGCTCAATTTGTAGCTACAGCACTTGAATGCAGCGTAATCCTCCCTATAGGAGGGCGCAGGCATGGGATCTATTGATGTTAGCATGTGGACACATACTCCTGCTCTTCATCACATTAGTAGTGAAATGGTGGAAAGAGAACTGTATAATCTAGTATTAGTAACTATAGTAACTATAGTGGTAGTACAGTATTTACTCCGATAAAGGTAGTGAGCCTCTGAGCGTCCCACCTGGCCACTTACACAACTGGATCCTAGCCAACATCTTTATTTCTGAGGATGTAATGGGGTGAAGCTTCAGTCACATACATTCAGGGCAGGAATCTGACTTAGTTTATCCACAGCTGGTGGATCCCAAATATAACCATCCACTCTGTCACTGCTGGAATAGACTCTGATTAGGATGTAACACCTCTAGCTGGTAGCTGGTGGTATGTTCCCACCCTGCATGCATTTCTTCTGTCATATTGGAATTTATTGGCAGCCTGGCTATTCATCTCTTTATGATTCAAGATTCAAGATTCAAGAAGTTTAATTGTCACATACACACACGAGGTGTGCAGTGAAATGCAAAGTGGCAATGCTCAGCAGAAATGTGCAAAATAACAGGTTCACACTATTTACAATAACCAACACAATATTTACAATGTCACAGTTTTTAAGAGCTCTATATAAAAAACAACACAATATTTACAATAAGAGCACTTTATAAAAATATAGTAAAAAAGGGGAAATTGTATGTATAATATAATATAAATTATGTGTAGTCTTTACCTAAGTGTGTGTGTCTTGGTGGGGGCCCTGGTGAGGTCAGAGTTCACAGTCCTGATGGCCTGAGGAAAGAAACTCCATCTCAGTCTCTCTGTTTTGGCAGCGTGACTACGGAGGCGCTTGCCTGACCGCAGCAGCTGAAACAGTCCGTTGTTGGGGTGGTGAGGATCCTTCATGATCCTGCAGGCTCTGGTTCTGCACCTCCTGGTGTACAAGTCCTGCAGGGTGGGGAGTGTAGTTCCAATAGTGCGTTCAGCCGAACGCACTACTCTCTGCAGAGCCTTCCTGTCCTGAGCGGAGCTGTTGGTAGTATTAATTGCTGGGCAATGACCAAACCTGACTCGGAGCTCATTGTAGCTGAGCTGCTTAGCGCCTCACCTGGATCAGTGATAGACCTGGAGCCCAGCCAGGCAGTCCAGAGCCCCGACACAAGGCCTTGGCTTACATCCTGCTGGAGACGCTGCCAGCGCCACCCACATCTGTCTTTTCACCCTTGGTATGCTCGGGGTTCATCCTTTCGGGACTTCTTGCACCCAGTACCACCGGCCTGTTATGCTCTTTGTTCCTTAACCACAGTTCAAAGGAGCTTGTGTTGGAAAGAGGCAGATTACCCTCTTAGCAGCTCCTCTGGTGGCAGCTCCATCTGTCACCTCCCACTTCATCCACTTAAGGCTTGCCCATTTCCATTTATCACCATAAAGAGGACTCTCTCTCTCTCTCTCTCTCTCTCTCTCTCTCTCTCTCTCTCTCTCTCTCTCTCTCTCTCTCTCTCTCTCTTTGTCTCTCTCTCTCTCTCTGTCTCTCTCTCTCTCAGCAGTTCAGACAGGGTTGCTTGGCAGCCCCTCTTGTCAGCATTGCCCCCCGGTGAGTTGAAATCTCACTGCTGTTTTAGAAATGTCTTCACTCCTTTCGACACCGAGGCGTTTGTTTTCTTGCTGTGCGGCGTTTCTTTCTTGTCCCCTCCAAGAGACGTTCTAGCTTGAAGTGATTTTGTTCCACGCCATTACTTCTGATGCGCCTCGGCGGTTCCTCTGCATCTGCTGTTGGTTCACGCTCGGCGGGTGCACGGCGCTCCGAGACGCCGTCACCAGCCCTCCGAAACAGAATAAAACGAAGCTGATGACACAGTTCAGTCAGCACACCCACGCCTTATTCTGCTTGCAACTCTCCAATATCCAGTTTGGGTGATTCCTTTTAAATCATTCATAACCTTTTATTTATCCAGACGAGGGTTCAGCTCTACATGACTTTCATACACTTACACACTTCCAGTACAACCAGTCTTCCACTGGTGGGAGCAGCTGAGGAGTTCACCTCAACAATAACCTTCCCCCACCCAGATGTTCCGTCCGTCCAGGGATTTGAACCAGCGACCTTCCTCCCCCAGCCCGCTCCTCCTGCCTCACCTTGAGCAGCTTGGCCACCTCAGGGTTGAAGGTGGTCCGCCTCCCTGTCAATCAACTCCGCTATGTCAGTCGTGCTCCTGTCCAATGAGGATGCTCATCCTGCTGAGAGTGATACAAATAGACTGAAAATGCACCGACAAAGCTTGTTGTTGGTTTTCAGTGGTGATTACTGCAGAGCTGAAATAAGATTCTGGAGATACCTTGGGCTAGAATATACATTAAAGATGGCCACAAGCCGGTAGCTAACTACACAGGCTAATAAAGAGAACAGATGAGATGGATGAAAGAACATGAAGTCCACTAATGGAGGCCTGAAATCTCCTCCAGAGATGTTTCTGTCTGCAGACGGCGTCGGTGTTTCTGCCGCTGCCCCAGGATAAGATACAGGCTCTCTGCAGACTTGAAACCACCTGGCCTCAGAAGTCGAGCCAGGTCCTTCTTGATTTATACGTACTTCCAGGACGTTTGGGTGGGTGGGGGGGTGAATTTGTTAAGTCAACCCATCTGGTTTATGACTTTAATATAGTTTTGCTTTCATTCATTTACATTTTTCATTCACGTTTTAGGCATTTAACTGACTCTCATACCAACTCACACTTTCAGGACAGGTGGCTTTTGGTGATCTTCTGGTTAAAGGACAGTCTCTCCAGCCTGTCGGCCACCCTCCTCCTCCTCCTCCTCCTCCTCCTCCTCAGTTAGTATATGATATAACAGGTTGCATCTCCTTGCAGTCATCCCTGTATTTAATGTAATTGAGGTTTAACAGATGGGGAGGTGAGCCACCACTTGTGAGGCTGTTGATTGATTTGTTCTCCTCTCGCTGTTTTTCTC
>JAXDDX010000045.1:1525000-1747500 GCA_034670405.1 Hoplostethus atlanticus | reverse complement strand
CAAAATATCCTGGATTTATCCCTTGACAGATGCCTTGACAGCACACACCCCCCCCACACCGCCCCACCTAATACTCATATCCTGGCTCCTGGGCACGCCGCTGGCCCCTGTCGTCTCTCGTTAGCGCCGGGAGCCAGAGGTGAGATGAGGTTTGGGGGGGGGGGGGGGGGGGTGTAGGTGGGTTCGGCGGGAAGGGAAGATAAATTTGCGGCGACGCCGGATCGCCACGCTCCCCCAGGAAGCTCCAGGCAGCACCGTAAGGCGACTCAGCCCGGAGATCTGTTTCCTCCTTTGAGCTGCTTTCTCGTTCCTCTTCTCTTCTCGTTTATCTGTCTGTCCTTTTTTCCGCCACCCTGCTTTCAATTTCTTTCTTGCTGTAACGGCTGACAGGGATGTAATTTGGTGTCTCTTTCTGTCAGTCGGCGGTTCGAGTCTTTCATCTCGTCTTTGTGGTCTGTTTAGCCTCCCTGATAGGCTGCTTGTCCACGGTGCGTCTAGGGGTTTCTCATCGGCTCTATCAGCTCCAGCAATAAAAGGTTTGTTCCTTTTTAATGCCAACGGCGCAAACTCAGCAACATCTGATGCACTGTTGCAAATGGAAAAGTGAGTTTTCAATGCATTACCCTGGAGATTTCTGTGCTTTAAAAGCCTTTTATATAAATACATACTTTCACCACAACAGCGGAGCTCCAATTTGTTGGTTTGTGTGTAACGTGCTGCAGGTTTGCCATCAAAGCGCCGACCTTCCCCTCGGTCCGGGGTGAACCCGCCCTGAGCAGATCCAAGCAGGCTTCAAAGTTTCCTGCTTCTTGATGTTCAGCAGCATTGAACGGTTTCTCTGCCAATACAGGGAATGTGTGGATGAAGCCGCTTGTCAACTGACGTTTCCTCACCTTTATACACACACACACACACACACACACACACACACACACACACACACACACACACACACACACACACACACACACACACACACACACCCCCCACTAACAATCTCTTTAGAAGCAATAACATCCACAGTCTCCACAGCCCTCTTGGCCTCTGGGAAGTTTCTCAAAAAGGGTTGAAGGCACCTCGACAGCGCTGCAGTCATAACTCGTTGTACATTTGATTCACTACTGTGGTCTTGTGAGTAGAGCAAGGCACTACATGTCAGGGTTGGGGGTTTGATTCCCACTGGGGATACCCATACTAAAAATGCACACACTCATGCTTTGGATAAAAACCTCCGCTGGATAGTAGATATAATGTCAACCCAAATATTTCAACAGACACAAGGACTTCCAGGCTTTTGATTTCGTGATCATGATAACTAGATATGTGACTTGACAGGTACGAAAGCTCAGCTGGGTTTGTTGCTTCTGGCTGCCGTGGCATCGGCAGCTCTGACACAGAGGCTTTGATTAACTTCATATGAAGCCTGGTTGTCATAGAAATCCTGACTAGGGCAGAAATACAAAGGCTGGAGAAACGCAGCATAATAGAAGTCATGGTAACAAAGCCGCCGCGTGTTGTAACGGCGGCGTGTGCATGCTGCAGCATTTGACTGTTTACACTGCCAAGCCCTGTACATGCCGCCTTTACCCCTCGACGTTTCAGGGTTCAGCTGACTGGGAGGACATGGATCAATTCAATTCACAAACTTTATTGTCCTGTGGGATAGACAGGGTATACAATAAATACAGAATGCATAAAATAGAATAAAAACAGACGAGCAAACGCCATAGACAAAAATCACTGTGTGGAACATCTTCTGGAAGATGACAACAACTTATTTATTTGATTTGCTTGTTTCATATGAGTCAGACAGAAGCCTTTTAACCTGCCAGTCGAAGTACTAATCCACTACAGGGTTAGTTGGGTTGTTGCTATGTGAAATGTGCTATGTGAATAAAATCAGTTGCTAAGACCAGACAGGGAGTCAACAGCTGAGTTATCCCAACACAGTTACTTAGATTGGGACGTCTAATTCACCGCAGACCAACCACACAGAGACCTCCTGACCTCCTGCACGGTGACGTCAGAACCACGCGGTTACAGAAACCTCTTGTTCCTTCAGTGTGATGTCATCGTTAGCACTGCGGAGCTAGCAGCTAGCTAGAACCACAGCCTGCACCTCACCAGGACTCTAAGACAGTGAAGCTTCACTCAAGGAAAGTGAGTGAGTGAAATAAAAGTATGTTCAAAACTTATTTGACAAAGTTTAATTTAGTATCGGCCCATCATCATGTTGATCGATAATTAATTTTCTGCAGCTCCCTCGCTATGTTTTGCTAATCAACACACCTCATTAGTAACTCCTAACAAAACAGTCTATTTGTATTTGTCTCGGATGTCAGATCCATAGCAACTCACCAGATGGGAGACGCGACATTGTTTGTGATAAATGATGAACTCAACACGTGGCAGTGTCAACATTCGCAAAAAACACGTCAAGTCATCTGTAAAAACAATTCTTCACTTCTCATTAATTAGTACAGCTGGATGAAACTCAACCGGATGTGGTGACATGAGATGACAGCGATGGCAACGCTGGTCACACACCAACACACCCCAACACACCAACATCCTGGAGCTCAGAAAAGTTGCATCAGTTATGTCAGAAAGTACAAACACAGCATCCAGAACCTGTGGTCAATACATGTCAGTGTGAGTCAGAGTATCAGGCTGGTTTCTGACACTGCCAAGGACCGGACAAAGTCAAATCTCTACAGAAGTTCAATACATTCATAGGGTGCTGGTCCATCCCAGTCAGTCAATCACAGTCCTAACACATTCACGGGCAGTTTAGAGTCTCCAATCCACCTGACTTGCATGTCTTTGGACTGTGGCGGAAACTCATGTGAACAACATGGAAGCTCCACACAGAGAGGACCAGGGACATTCGAACCCAGGACCTTTTTGCTATGAGGCGGCAGTGACCCTACGAGCCATGCCTCGTCAGCCTTGGGAACAGTGTAGGTCAATGTCTGTGGAAGACGCTCTTTTGTGTCAGTGTTCCTGGCAAGACTTGAAAATGAATTAAGATCTGTATAATACAAGGATGACCTCGGCGCTGCTGAAGGGTAGGACTCCCAGTTCAGGGAGAGTCATCGAAATCAATTTACAGCAGGCTCCATCCTCAGTTTAACAATGTTAGAGTGGTTCTTTGTGGTGACACATTTGTAAAAAAAAAACCCATCCATCCATCCAATCCAGATAGAATTGTCAATATTGCACGACAAGCCCAACATGATCCTGTGGGTAGAGGCTCCATCCTGAACTCCCAGATTAAAAATGTCACTAAGGTGCTTCGCATCCTCGTCTCAAAGGAAGATCTTGATGTTAAATAAAACAGCACTGAGACCAGTTTGTGGTTTCATGTGTGATAGTTGGTAGTTGGGACAGAGAAACCATTGAGGCCTACAGAAACAACATTATCTAGATGAAGTCTCTTGTTTGATTTTTGGTCCAGAATTTGCTTCTCAAGCAGATTTCTTTTGAACTACAAGACGTGAGACAAGTCTGCAGTGTGACTAAAGGAAACTTCGGTCCATGTAAGAGGAACGGCTCTTCAGCACACCGACCGGTTTTTAACTGGTGCTGTCGGATCCGTTTTGAAACAGACTTAAATTTAACAGCTTATCTTTTCCCATGTCTTCATTTCGTTATCAGCTCCAGAGGTTCCACTTGTCTCTTTGGGTTTGGGGGGTTTTCCATCAGAGCTGCTATCTGGTATTGTCATTTAGACACGTCTCCTCCATCAGAGATTTTTAAAATGAGGCACTCTATCTGCCAAGTAAGCAAACCTTGTTCAATTTTCGCTCTGCTTTCATCTCCTCTTTGAATCTTGCTGACATCAAGTGTAACAAACGCTGCCAGTGTTCTCTGCTAATATCCTGCTCAGGCTGAAGAGTCAAGGAGGAGAACTTCCTCAGTCCTCCTCAGTGCAAGGTTAAGTTGCAGCAGTGATTCCACATGAATGGACGTGTTTTACGAGGCTTAGGGACACTTCACTTCCATTTACATCAATTCAGAAAGTAACTTCAGTTATTTTTGTAATGAAAATCCACCACCTGAGTGGACTGAAAGGGGGGGTATTTTACTCATTTTGGGCTATGTAAAACTCTTTCCAGGGGTCTTGACAAGATGTTTTTGAAGTCGATATCAAACAAAATCCTAAAACCAGCTTCTGTGGTGTGTGTTTCAGTCTCTCATTTTCTCCATTGTAAAGAACAGGCTGTTTTGAGGGCGTGGAGGTTGTATTGGCCGCCTCACTCACGGCGTGAGTTTGCTGCGGGCGATTATGTTTTCCCGAGCAGATGCACTGGAACACAAGTTAGGAATACCGACTCGGAATTATCGATTTCCGAGTACAATGGAATGCACCATAAACAACGGCTGCCGAGAACTGCATTTTAAGACGAGGTAAATGGGATTGGTTGTTCACCTGGGCGTGGGCATGCTCTGAGAGGGGCTGGATTATGTTAAGAAGCGCCCGTTATGACGTCTAAAGGGGCTACTTTCTGAAACGGCCTGTTTTTGGCACGATTTGGCACCGTTTTTGGAAAAAGGAAAATACAGAAAAAGGGGTTGACTTCCAGATTTCATATTTTCTCGGCTACTTAGGTCAACGATAACCTGTGGAACATGTATAAGGGCCAGGAATAAGCCGTTTTCCATAATATGACCCCTTGAAACAAACTGGCATTGACTCAGAGTGTGAAAACACTGACACAGGGACATGCACCAACCTACGAAGACACTCACACTGTATCTATGTATAAGTATACAGAGGCAATGCACACAAATGTAAACTCAATACCACAAAACATGTAAACAACAATCATAAAGATCACCTTTATCTCTAGTCTGATTTGATCTCTTCAAGTCTCTGTCCTCTAGTTGCGTGACACTTCCTGTCCTCATCCTTGGATCCTTGATTGAAGCTCTTGCTCTTGATTGGCTAATTAACATACGTCCTTTATGCCCTCAGACATTGATTGAGTTATTGATGCAGTACTCTCTCTCTCACTTTGCTCTCACCTTTTGATTGGTTTGTTGATTGTTCGGCTCTTGGTCCCGTGCCTCTAAATGGTTGATTGATGGTCACGTTTTTTTCCTTTCTCAGCTGGACAACGTGGATGAGCAGGCAGCCCAGATCCGCAGAGAGCTGGACGGCAGACTTCAGCTGGCTGAGAAGCTGGCCAGGGTAAGAAACCACAGCAGGCAGTCAAATTACAACGTATGTCAGCGCTGTTGCTGCAATAGTTTATGCATCCCCAGGAGGAATTGTTCCGAAAAATCAAGTTTTGCTGTCTTCTCCACTGCCATGCGTTGTAAAGAATGGTCTGGTAAACTAGTTGGTTGAGAGTATAGTGTTACCACACACTGATTTGGTTCTGCTGTATAACATTCAAGGAAGAATTGTCTGCAGTGCTAATGCAGGCGCAAGTGGTCAAAATAATTGCAACCGAAAACATCTCATTTGGGAGTCTTGCGTGACAGTTACATAAACACGCATGGAAAGAGAGGAGCCAGCGGAGGTTAGATTTGAATTGTATAAATTTGAATTTGTCATGCTCATATTGAACTGTTAATTTTTTTTAAATGTATTTGTTGAATGAATGAATTCAGTAATTGACTTTGTAAGGCAAAATTTGAAATTGAATGTGATTATTATTGAATTTATCTTTTGGATATCATTTCAAATTCGGTTTTCTTAATTCATTTTCAGCTTCCTGAGACACATCTGGGCACAAGGGACTGTAAATTCAAAGGTTCAATATGAACGTGAAATTCATGCATTTAAAATCCAATCTCTGCTGGTACTAATCTGTTTCTATAAACACCCCTCCATCCAGGAGGCTAGACGAGGAGGAACTGGAACCTCTGGCTGATTCTGGTGGGGGGGTTTCTTGGCGGTGTGAAGAGCTGAATCTTACTACAGTGCCACTAAAGTACTGAAGTTTTTTGTCATGATAAGCACGAGAAGCATGAATGCCAAGGTACGATGACACATGACACAGAAAGTATGAAGCAGGCGGTACGCTGCAAGGATACAAGCAGTATTTACATTTATTCTTCAGCCTCCCCACAAGAAACTTGGTACTGGTACTCGGTGTTTCGATTGAGGAATGATAGCCAAGCGCCATCATGCAGCAGGTACAGAGCCCCTCCAAATACCTGAAGAGCTGCCCAGTACAACCACAGTCTTCCTGCTGGCCACTTAGCAGCTCTACTGCAGCAGATGGGGGTTGAGTGCCTTGCTCAAAGGCACCTTGGTGGTAGTTCTTCTTCATTCACCCATGCTGATTTTTCCCCAGCTGGTCCGGGGATTCAAACCAGCAGCTTTCTGGTCACAAGCCTGCTTCTCTAACCTCTAACCTCTGCTCTCACCTGTCTTGGCTGTAGGAGAGACGCTACCCGAAGTTCATCTCAGCTGACATGGAGGCGCTGTATGTGGAGGAGCTTCGTTCTTCAGTCAACCTTCTGATGGCGAACCTGGAGAGCCTGCCGGTCTCTAAAGGAGGACCCGACTTCAAACAGAAGCTGAAACGCTCCTCCCTGAACAACTCCTTCCTGGACATGGGAGACGAAGGAGATGTCCTCTCCAAGTCCGACGTGGTGCTGTCCTTCACTCTGGAGGTTTGTGTGTATACCACAGATATAAATTACACACATATAGAGTAATATCTCTGACACAGTTTGAAAGTTGAAGTTATGTTTTGATTTATTCATGATGACAACAGTTTCAGTGTGAAAGACATATGATTGGCTTGGATTTTGACAGGGGGCAGATGATTGGCCGGGGGCAAATGGCCCTGCCCCCAGGCCCCACTGGTTTACAGGACATCATGTACAAGATGACAAACCTGAAGTGATCTGACATTTCCCCCGAGAGAACACTGAGAGAAATCCCAGCATTCACAGCTGTGAAAATTCATTCATTTCATTTTCCAGATAATTTCAGACCGACTCTAATAAACGCATCACAACTGGACTTGGTCCTGATTGGCTCCCTCACTAAAGACTTCCTGGAATCTGTCCAGTCAGGACAGTTTGCAGCATTTGAACTGGAAAGCCCCTCATTAGAATCAGTGGAGCGGGGTGGACCAATCAGGGTCCAGGATTGTGACGACTTTAGTTTAACTTTTAACGAAAATACATTATTTTGCAAAAACATCCTGAACATTATTCTGATCCTGAGCCACAGTACATTTGAAAATATAATCATGAAAACTGAAAACTTTGGGACCTTGTGAAGTTTAGTGATTATGTGAAAACATTAATCAGACCAATGCAAACATTTCTCACAAGTATTCAAACTGGAATTACAAAGACAGACTTTTTTTAAAGTGTGCAAAACTTGCTGACGACCACAGAACCTCAAACACGAGAACAAATTAATTCATCCAAACAGTTTCAAGCTTTCAAATTGTGTCAGTGATTTCTCCATGCACAGGAGTAGTAAGGTGACTGAACACTGTGGTTGAAGATGTGAAGCTCACTGAACAAGACTCAACATGATGGTGATAGCCACAGTGTGATCGTCTTTTTCACGCTCTTTTTCTGAGATGATCAATAACTGATTTCAAGTCAAACCAGACTCATTTACAGGGTACAGCACACCAAGTGATTTACTGAGGACTTGACTGGACAGGACTGAGGGAAAACAAGACATTAAACAGAACAAGCACAACTGATTCCCAAGCCTACATGTGTTGGAGTTTGTCCTGTTTCCAAAGCCGTGCGTCTTTTCATTTCAGATGAATGGGGTATTACATCGAGGTGTTGTGTAGTTGTGGGTGTTTCATGTCCGTGGGATATAGATCTGTCATGTATTGTCTTCAAGATGTTCTTCATGCTTATTAGTTTAACACATGAACGTGTTTCAGCAACAAACTGACCTGATTTCAGTGGATCAGCTCAACAATCCATTCAGTTTTAGTCTCCATTAATCCATTTCCAATCCAAGTTTCCATTTATGTAGGTAAAATAAAGAAAATAATGTAAAATGTTATATGCCTTGAATTCATGTGAAAACAGGACCAATTTAGTCCTGATCCTGGCTGATTCTGTGTTTAAAGAAAGAAAGAAAAATGGTAATTTCAACCAATTATGTTATAAAACAAGTTGATACCATGACAACCGTGTTTTTCCGCCGTCTGGTTTTGTTAGCTGCAACTCATTGTTGTTAAATGATCATGGCATAATCAGAGAGAGCCATTTATTGCAAATAACAATTAGATATGAAATAACGCGGTTTGTGTGAGTCTGTAAAGTTAAAAAAATAATCATTCTTTTTTTGTGGACAAGCATTTACTGTTTTCACTCATTTCCACATGCCCACGATTACAGAATTGCTCTTTGGTACCTGAAATTGGGACGTGTGTAGTTAAGCCTTGCCACCATGTTGATAAGTACGTCTGGCAGCAGATACAATTGCTTCTTCATCTCCCCTCCTGCTTCCCATCATATATCTGCAGGAAGGATGTCGGCTTCTGCCACGACTGAGTGATTCCGTAGCTCTTGGGCTCTACAGATAGAGCGGCGAGCATGGCTGCATCTGCTCACCCATTTTTCATTCTATGCTGTTTCCAGATAGTGATCGTGGAGGTTCAGGGTTTGAAGTCGGTGGCGCCCAACCGGATCGTCTACTGCACCATGGAGGTGGAGGGCGGGGAGAAGCTGCAGACGGACCAGGCTGAAGCCTCCAGACCCCAGTGAGTTGAAGGCCCACTGGCTTCAATCTTCTGCTCGTCCAGTTCATTTCAATGTCTCGTGTCTCATATCGGCCTGGAAATTTAGTTTGTTTTGTATTTCTTGTCTTGCTGCAAACCAATTTCCTGAGAGCGCCAATAAAGTTTTAGAACTTGAACTTGGTTGGAGTACAGCATGACCCCACCACTTGTTTTTTTATACGGTGTTGGTTACAGTATGGAAGGTGCTGGCAGACAAGACATGGAGATTGAGGTTTGTTTAGAGGCATTTTAAATGAAGTGAAATGTGTTTGTATTGCCGATATGCCAATATTCTACAATTATTGATCGTGGAAAGTAAAATCATGATATACAATTATACACACTTAATTGTACAGCCCTAGTTTAGATACTGGCTCAGTCAGGTGACACCACATGACCACCAATGTTTCCTCTGGTTTTTGTCATGTAGCTGACTCTCTTATCCAGCCTCTCAATGGGTGAGCAGGTTCAGTGTCTTGCTCTTTGGCATGAGTCATGGCTGTTGATGGATCTGCATTGGCTTTCGAGGAGATCGAACCTGTGAATTTTCAGTTTTCAGGATGGTTTCTACTACTAGGCCACCGCCCTGCAAGTTACATCGTGTTAAAGTGCGAATGAGCAGAAGTCCTGTTGTTGTCAGTTCACCAGGTTGAGTAGTTTATCCAAGTCTCACCCAAAGCGCTGCGTCTCTAATCTCTGATGGCGTTGGAGAGACAGTACAGTGTGTTCTGCTAATGTTGAGCTTTATGTTTACAGCATACGGTGCTTTGACTCTCCACTCCTAATTGGATTATCCCTCGAGCTTTTGAAGATGAAATGAATATGCAGTGTCCTTAACGGCGTACCTGATACTGAAACACACCAGACGTTGGCTTTGAAATGCAAACACCGCTGCTGCGCTCAGTGGATGTAGACACATTCTATGTAACAAGAGAAGAGTTGATCTCTCTCTCGGTCTGAAGCTTCCACAAACACCACGTTCTGCTGCCTTGAGCATTGTTCTCATTCTGATTCAAGGCTATTAAAGCAAGGCTATGAGTCCAGTTATGTAATAGGGATGGGGATTGGGGGGGTGAACAGTGAAGAGTGATTCTCACTTGTCAGTTTCTCCTCATCAGAGGAAGCCACTGGTGGTACAGACAACACACTGGTTTACAGAGCAGAGCCCAGCCGAGCTCGTAGCCGTCTTCCTGTTGGAGTGTTGACTTTGGGCTCTTCAGCGTAGCGGATGGTCAGCGATTTACAAAGGTTTACAAAATGCTTGATGATCAGCTGGGGTTTGAGGTTCACAGCTGCAAACAATGTCTGTTTTATCAAGTCATTTATACTCAGCCTTAAAATCAGATTTTTTTTTTTAAGTGAGATAATCTGCCAATGGGGTCAGAAAATTTCACTTGCTTCCAGTGCAACTCAAATTGTGTCCACAAAATTTCAAACTCAACTGAGATTATTTTGAAAAACTTGTTTTTCTATTCTTCAGTTTAACATTTATCTAACCAAAATTTGTTGCTGCTGCATTCATGTCCTGTTGGACGAAGCGGAAAGATGGGAAGTTTTCCCGTTGCTCCGACCTGGAAGCGTTTACACGTTCAGCTGGTTGGGAAGCTCTTGGCTGCTAGCTGCTGTAGCTCCAATAACTAGTTAACAAGTTGAATCTGAGGGCCTGACACCGAAAGCTGATATTTACTTCTTTCTTTCTCTTACGTTGTCTACGTAAGAGAACAAAATGGACCCAGAAATACAAGGTGCATCGGCAATAACTTTAACTTTAACTTTTTAACTTTAGGGTGGAAGGAAAGCAGCTTCATAAAACATAAAAGTTATAGACAAGCAACATACAACAATGAGCAAAAGCAAAATACACCTACTGGCTTCATTATTTCACTTGTTTCAAGAAGATCATTGTTTTGCAGTGTTCCCCTGGTGGTGCCACTGGAGTCTTGTGTAATTAAGCTTGGTCAACATATGAGCCCAACAACATCATCAACACAGACGTGCTGAACCTGACGTCTGCAGTGTTTACCTCTATCTTGTTGATGTGCCCCTTGTTAAGATATTGGCTCCCACATTCAAGATGGATTATTTTGTTCTGTCTCTCTTAGCTCCACATTCATCATCTTGGCATGCAAGGCCCAGGTAGAAAATATTGAAACAAGACTAGTTGTCCTCCTTCTGATGTATGAGCCCCGCCTCCAGGCATGCACCCTTCATTATGTTTAACATCAGCAACAAAAGCCCAAAGCAGCAGCCAAGCCCAAAAAGATGCTTCAGACTTCCAGGCAGAAGCTTCCCGGTGAATCGGTCCCCCCCCCTGCCCGTCTGAGGAGCAGGTCGCCTGTGAAAGGTTGTGTTGTGTGGTGTTATTGGCCCGCCTCGTCACTGAGGGTGTTAAAATGTCTCTCTTTAACGACGAGCCGACGCCGAGTCACGGCCCGCTGTCAGCGGCGCGTCGGGCTGAATGTTCCTGCATCGGTTCTCGGATGCCCGGCGGACAGCGGGAGCCCGTACGGTAATGAGGCTGCCCTTTCACACGCTCCGGCTGGCGGAGGGGTTTCTGAAGGCTCAGGCTGAGAAAGCCCTCCGTCCACCAGAATCACAACCTCGTCCTAATTAGACGGTGGAGCGACGGTAATGTTGCCGTACGGGCCCAGTGTTCAGCAGGGATGCTCCGCTGTACCTGGACACCTTCGCTGTAATTACCCAGCCCGTGGTTTGTAACCCATCGTCTTTAATAAGACGCCCATACAGTTAATGACATCTTGGTTAACTATAATTACACAGACAAATTGATTAGCTGTGATTACATGGTCGTACTATCGCTCGGATGACTCCTGCATTTGCAGCATATCAGCACTTTAATTGCCGAGGACCTTTTGATTAGTAGCACCCTCATTATGTGGCAGTGTCGAGCATGTACAACCTCTCTGTGATTCACAGGTCAGAACTTCAGATACCTGAAGTTCATTTGAAGTTTTCTTCTACCCACTAAGGAGCCTCGATGCTCCATGGATAGGCTCTCCTTACTTCAGGGACAATACTGCCTTAAGCTGAAAGAAATCAATTGCCTCCCGATGTTTATACGTCAAAACTTAAAGGTCCCATATTATGAAAAACGGCTTATTCCTGGCGCTTATACATGTTCCACAGGAAATCATTTACCTAAGCAGCTGAGAAAATTTGAAATCTGGAAGTCAACCCGTTTTTCTGTATTTTCCTTTTTCCAAAAACGGTGCCAAAGATAGGAGAAAAACAGGCCGTTTCAGAAAGTGGTTCCTTTGGACGTCATAAGGGGCTAATCCAGCCCCTCTCAGAGCATGCCCACGCCCAGGTGAACAACCAATCCCATTTACGGCATTACGGCAGCGCTGCAAGCCTTTCCAGTGCATCTGCTCGGGAAAACATAATCGCCTGCAGCAAACTCATGTTTGTACGGTAAGTCTCAGAATGTTACAAGCATCTAAACTCAACATCAACTACTACAGCACCATTAGTGAATAGAATCGGCGCATATCACATTCGGACTCCGTTTTTTCCGAGTACACTGGAATGCACCATTACTTTGCAACGAGTGAAGCTAAAACAACAACATATCTACGGTGATATATCAACTCTCCAGTTATTATTTTGTAGGATGCAGGAAGCAACATAGATCCCTGCACAGTCTCCCAACAGGCGAAAATGCAGGACAGAGTGGATTCATTTTATTTTTAACGGCAACGGCTACAGTTTTTTCTGTGTGTGATGATCAGTCCTCAGACTGCTTGAGCAACGGCAGGATTAGCATCTAAATTGAAGCTTAAAGATGGAGCAATTCATAAGGTACGTGACCCATCTGCAAAATTGGAATCTGTAAGTGTCACCATGTTTTGATTTAATTTACCAAATTAGTCTGGTTAGTATATTTGACTGCTGGTTAGCTAACGAGCTAGCGGGGCTAGCCACGGGCTTGTTGGGCGTGGAAGAAGTAAGAAAACTAAAGCTGGAGTCATTAAAAGTAAAGTAAAGTAAAAGTAAAGTTATTGGTTGGAGTCAGGATTCATCTTAAAGTTATTTGTTGGGACCAGTGTCTGTTTTATAAGTCTGTCGAACGTGTCAGGCTCGGTAAACTTTAGCCACCATTAGTACGTGTTTGGTTGTTTGGCTGCGCTGTTTGGATGCAAATAGATTGCATCCAATAATATATTGGTTAACTAGCTCAACAAAATTGTCAATCCTAGCTTGTCTGCAAGTTGTATTCAATAAGCTTATGGACATGAGCCATAAACAGACCTGCTACAGCAGAGAGTGTCACTCACACACCCACGTACACAAAACAAAGTACAATATTACACAGAATTGTTATCATTGAGAAACTAAGTGGAACCGCCTCAGCTGCCTCTTCCCATTCTGGGTCAGACTCCGGCTCAAACATGTACGGTCTCAGTGTTGGTTCTGGAGCGGCCGCCATGGTTATGGAAGATTTCTGCATCAAGCTTATTTGTTTACCTTGAGCAGCATGAGCGCTCTGCTCTCCGTGGAGGTTGTATGTAATGAGCACTGCTCTGATTGGCCGCCTCACGCTGTGAGTGAGGCGTGAGGCGGCCAATCAACCTCCACGCCCTCAAAACAGCCTGTTGTTTACAATGGAGAAAATGAGAGACTGAAACACACACCACAGAAGCTGGTTTTAGGATTTTTTTTTGATATAGACTTCACAAACGTCTTGTAAAGACCCCCAGGAACAGTTTAAATAGCCCAAAATGAGTACAATACCCCCCCTTTAATAAATGAAATATGTTACCTTTTCTATCTGTTTCAAGTCTTTTAGTTACTGTCTTCACTTGTACACCAGCTGCTGCAAGGCTCCCCCAGGGTATTTTGCCTTGTTCAATAAAGTAATTCAGTTTGAATCTTTATTGCCCTTTGAGAGAAATCACCACAGAAATCACCACATCATACAGCGTACAGTCCAATATCAGGTGGTAATACTAGACAGGGAGTCAATAGGTTGAGGCTAGGCAAAACAAAATTCACATTCAAAGTTCTGTTAGCGGCATCAGACCCAAGATCAGTTCATGTGGCGTGTAAACGGTCTAAGTGGGGATCGGTGAGTTCCTGGTTGTTTTACTTTAGTTGGACACCCAGAAGACATCAACCCTGTCAGGGCGACCAGCACTGAGCAGTATTGGCCCTCCTCACCACATCTCTCACTGACTGGGTCACAGTAAACTTACTGATTGTTTTCACCAGTCAAGCTGCCAAACCAATCTACTGCACAAGAGAAAACTCAGAGGAAAGAAAGACATCATTTTTTTTAAGTTAAGGTACAAGAGGTCAGACTGAAGTGGTACCCAGTGTAGGTTGTTACTGTCCAGTACTGTGAAACATTCTGTAAAGCGAAGATGCTTTCAGAAATAACGAAATGAAAAGTTTCAAAATAAAACATGGACTATAACGAGCAGTGATGTAAAACACTAATGCAGAAAACAACAAACCAAATCTCTATAAAATGATCGAGAGTGCCTGAGACTTTCCTCAGCTCTGTGTGTCTGTGTACCGCCTGGTATCTGTTCCCTATATTATGGATCTGCCGGCTGTGTTTGCATTATAAATAAAAGCTCTGTTTCTGTATGAACTGAAGCCATCTTTCTGCACAATGTTGCCTTGGAAACTGGGGAAACGGAATATGGAGCTCGGTTTGCTTTCTGCCCTCGACAAGTGAAGGGGTCACTTGTCATCTGCAGGCCACCACACTCTGGCACAACCGCACATTTTGGCAGAAACACACATAATCATGCAAGCACCTCTTCCAGAGGTGTGCAACGTGTCCATGTAATCCATCCCTCACTCTTTACTTTCCAACACCACTGGCTTGGAGGATGAGAGTAAGTGCTTCTTGGAAAAATCACTGATGTGCTATGTACTATTTAGAAGCTCTAAGACCCAAAGCCTCATTTACGTGGTACCGTTACAGGAAGCGTTGTAGTCGCTCCGGAGTAATCATCAATCATCCGTAATCATGTAGTACTTTTTATTTTCTTGCCATGCTATTACAAATATGTGAAGTCCAGGGTAAGTATTTGTTTTTTACCAGCTGGGTGGCATCTAATGTAACGTCCTATGAAGCAAACCCCACCCATGCAGCACTCCAAGAAGGATGAAACAAACGCTAGGAGGGATGTTGTGATACTGTCGACCCCGGGGTCTGGTGCAGACAACAGCGGCCATTGTGAGTCTATTCATAGGGCCTGCGTAGGCAGCCTGTCAGTCCACATTAAAGGGGAACCTTGTGTCTTTCAGATGGGGGACCCAGGGGGACTTCACCACGACGCACCCTCTGCCCTCCGTCAAAGTGAAGCTGTTCACGGAGAGCACAGGGGTCCTGGCCCTGGAGGACAAGGAGCTGGGCAGGGTGAGACTCCACCAGCACCACACATCGTATCGACTCGTCTGTGTATTTATTTTTACCAGATGGTTTTACCGCATCAGGACCTGTCAGAGAAGCAGATGAGTCAAGCTCAGGAAGGTACACTAAACTGACATACAGGCTGCCTGAAAAGATCTTAACCTGTCTTAAGTTATATTATCTAAACTCAAGGCCTGAAATGTTCTTGAACACAGTCAAATAAAACATCTTAAGTCTTAAATTCAGTTTAAGAGGTCCTAAAAATAGTCTGGTTTCTTGGTGTGTTTTTCTGTTGAGAAATCAGTCCAGTCATATCAGACCAGATTCTGATGGTCTGCAGTTGTTTTCATTTTCAAGTTTCAGTTTTTTAAATTGTGAATTGGTCTTATCTTTCATTCTAACTGGAATTTTAAATGTCTTCAAAAGTCTTAAATTTGATGAGACTGAAATGAAATAGTCTAATCTTTCTGGTACTCATTGTATTGTCCTGGGTAAGCCCCACCCATCTGGGAGCTCAAACAGGGTAAAACAAACACCCTCACCACTCTGCCAAGCGGCCTTAAAGAAACGCTAATAATCATTAAAGGAATATTAAATCATCATTGAGTAATCTATAACCTGATATATCAGCCACCAGGAGGAAGTACAACAACGGCAGATCGTCTTTGGCTTGTTTATCTTTATTGGTTTTATCACTTTAATGTTTTATCATCAACTAACCGGCTAACTAACTAGCCAACAGCCTGACTAGGATGTACTGTTATCAAGGCAAGCCTTCAATCTGCGCTGATATCAGTTCCAGTTGAGAAACCACTTCTGATCCTTTTATATCCCATTAGATCCTGAAAGAACCAAACCGGATCCGTCAGTCAGAGACAGAATCACACAGTCACTAGAAGGGGTGAATATCAGCATGGACACTGTTTGAACATCTAACAACACTGGTCACACCAATGCGATGCTTCCTAACACTGGCAGCAGCTTGGCCTCTGTAGCGTTAACCAGTCCATGTTGGTCACCATCAATTTTCCAGGCGGCCGCTGTATTAATCAGCGCTATCAGCTGCTCCCATCGATATCTGTTACCGTCGGTTACGTCACTCCTCCCTCCCGCCGCTTCATTTCTTATCTCCCTCGTTCCTCCTCTGCCTCCCATACAGATTGTATCTCCATTATAACGAGCTGAACCCAGATCAGTCTATCCCTGCTACCGCCACACACACACACACACACACACCATGTCTCCACCGTTTCTTTCACTGCATCAAAAGCAAACCCAGATCTAAACGCACAGCTTCTGACTGACGAGATGTTCGAGACGTCATAAACAGCGTTGAGGGAACGTGGGTGATGAAGGCTCCATTATAATGAAACTACCAGGTCAGATCTGGACTTACTCAACCCTCCATATAGTTCCATAAGCAGTGATGAGAGAAAGAAAGATGCAGAAAAAGACATAAATATTCTTAGTATTTTAGTCTTAGTAACAGTGTTGTTCCCTACCGACTGAAAACTGATTCCTAATTGAAAGGTTTCAAAATAAGAGACCATCTGAACCAAAACTCAACGAAAAAAGCGAAAAGCGATTGCTGGCATTGAAGTTATTAACCAGCCTAAAAATATGAAATGTTACAAAATACTGACTTATGAATGACTGAACCAAACGTCGTCTTGTCTTACAGGATTATAAGACACCAGAAAACCAAAACATATTCATTTAACCTTTTCCATAATTTTACCTTCATTACAGGGAAAAGAAAAAGACTAGAAAAGAAAGATCAGTCAGCATGCAGGACTCGGGGCAGGTCGTCTGCTTGGAGGTTTCCCTGCTTTCTGCCAGCGCCAATATCTTATTGTTAAAGTTATTATAATTTCATCCGCGTCACTTAACCACAACAGACGAGAGTTTTTACAGTGATCATTTAAACCAGGCGCTTTTGAGGTGCAACAGCAAAGTCGGACTCATAGTGATATTTGACTTTTTGGGAATAAAGATGTATTCTTTTTGGTAGCAGTGCATCCTATACCTTTACTTTGAAATGTGAGGTGCGTCCCGGCATCGCTTTCCGCCTGATATCCTCCATGCCATATGAGCTGTAATCCCTTCTGTCTTCTGAAGGTAGCAGTAGATCTGTGGAGCTGTACAACCGGACCAGTCAATCATGACTGAAGTGCTAATTGGATGATGGAAAACTTTTTAGACGTCTGTGATGTTGGATATTATTAGCAAATTAGTCACGCTCACGAGTAGCCATGGATGGTCTATTTATCACAGCTTGTCTTAGGACTGCTGACACACACACACACACACATCCCTTCCAGCCAGTGTGGGTAAGCAGAATGCTGCATGATTGACTAGTAGACGGACCGGTCAGACGTGTGTGTGTGTGTGTGTGTGTGTGTGCGTGTGTGTGTGTGTGTGTGTGTGTGTGTGTGTGTGTGTGTGTGTGTGTGTGAGAGAGACAGATGAAGGACACTGACTGAAAACAAAATGCAGTTCTGCTGCTCAACAACTTCATCTCCGGTTGCCAAGCTCTCACAGGGCAGGAGGTTGCTGAGTGTGTGTTTGTGTTTCTACACTTACTGTAGGAGGACCACTGGACCTCACGAGGATAGAAAGATGAGGAAAACCATCCAAAGCGCTTCTCACTTCTAGTTTAGGACTTGGGAACCCTAAAACACTGTAGCACTGTTAAAAACACTATCAGTGATGTTGGTTGTGTTTCTGGTCCATCTAGTTGTCTGGTGGTTGTTCTTCCAATCGTAGACGACGTGACGTCACGTTGAGATATTTCCAGTCTGATATCAGAAAATGTTTCATGGATCTAAAACATCAACGGTAACCGTCAGGTTTTGGTGTCAGCCAATCAGAATCAAAGAGCAAGGGCTTCTTTCTAGACCGACGATCAACAATCATACAGGAGAAATCCATCGGAGGAGAGAGAGAGACCAATTTCTCCACCCACAGTAGGAGATAGACCAGAATGCAATGCAGTAGCCGAGATAGACCAGAATGCAGTGCAGTAGCCGAGATAGACCAGAATGCAATGCATGTTGTGTTGAGTGTAAAAATTCTCTCTCTTCTATCTCCATCTTCACCAGCAGCTGAATACAACAAGTTCACTCCCATTCCCTGGGGGATGTCAAAAGGCATTCTGGGTAATGTAGGACACCACTAACTGCAGTAGAAGCAGACGAGGCAGGTTGAGGGAAATGAAATGACAACACCTGATCACTAAATAACTCCTGGATGTGTTGAACATCCCAGACTGACGAGATCTGACAGGAAGATTATATTATTAGAATCATTCATTTACTGATCACTTATCGGACACATTTGAACTGATGGGTTTTTGGGCGCTGACCTGATATTTCATGAGTAATCCTGCTGTTGAAAGGTCTGGGAGGACAAGAAAAACGGAGCCAAGTGTTATTCTTGCTTGTTCCAGTTTAGCATGAGTTTGATTTGGTTGCAGTTTTGCAGATTTCAGCCAAACTCACTAAACCAGATCGGTGTAAAGACACTTCAGGGGCCCTCTGTCAGCTGGGGGCCCTTGGTAGTCAGTACCCCTATTCCCCCACTTCCTCCAATCAGCTCATGTACTCAGTCTAGCCCCTCCCTCCCAGGTGGTCCTGAACCCCACCACCAACGGGCCGAAGCAGGCGGAGCTCCACCGGATGGTCGTCCCCAAGAGCAGCCAGGACGCCGAGCTGAAGATCAAACTGGCCGTCCGCATGGACAAGCCCCCCAACATGAAGCACAGCGGGTAAGCCTGAGGGCCGCGGGGGGGTTTGAACCCCAACTGGGGAAAAGTTGGGGTGGGGGAAAGTGAATGAGTGTTTTATCATACAGGAAGCCCTGATATGTCAATGTTGTGGATGCAATTTTTACAGTGTTGCTATGACAACAACCGCGATCCCAGCCCATACTGCTGATTACTGTCTACTGTCACTGCTGTTGAGACCTTTCTCCTTTCGCTGTGTGTGTGTGCGTGTGTGTGTGTGTGTGTGTGTGTGTGTGTGTGTGTTACCTTATTTATCCAGGGAAAGTTGACTGAGCTTTATGCCTTTTCCAGGTCATCTCCCATCTCGTTCTGAGATCAACCATAGTTCAGCTCAGCCTCCCAATGGTCACAATAAGAAATAGACATAGTTTTCCCTTTGTGACCTAAAAAAGCCACAGCAGTAGAAACTGCCTTCAAGGTCCAGTAGGTAGGAGAGCAGACGTCCTGTTCTCCTTTAGGGAAACCATCCCTGTCGGTGTTCATGGCCTCCTTATTGGTGACATCATCCGCGTTATAGGCGACACCAGAAGGAATGGAAACGCCACCGTGACCAGAGGAAGGATGGTCGTTCATGTTACACCCTGTCACCTACGCTCTGGAGGGAAGAAGGCAGAGATGGTCTTTATTTTCCCAGCGGCGGCGTTGTGAGGCCATGATGATGATGTCATTATAGGCCGGTGGCCTGCACTGTAACAAACACTTTATGTCTCATAAAAGTGCCGCCATGAGCGATGGCAGCAGAATATCCACTAATGGACTGGATGTCCCAGGGTCAGTGTGTCGGGTTTCCTAAAGCCAGCGGACAGACGAAGCTCCACAAGTCATAGATAGATAGATAGATAGATAGATAGACAGACAGACAGACAGACAGACAGACAGACAGACAGACAGACAGACATAGAGAAAGGGCAAGATAACTTGACACAGAGGAAATGGTACAAAAACAAGAAATATAATAATAAGTAACGGAAATGATGTATTATGCACAAGAAAAAGATCATTAAGAGCAGGAACAGGAAGGAAAAGGAAATACAAAGCAAATATGAAGAATGATAGCTCCCCCTAGTGGTTAAACAGAGGCCTTACAGGGCTGCTGGTGTCTGTGACTGTAGCAGGGGGACAGCAATCGGCATCGTTTGATTTTTTGCGAAGTTGTAAGATGAAAGATTTGAACTGGTTTAGAGAACAGATCAGCTGATCTTCAGGAGTGAGGCCTGGATAGATAGATGGTCTTCTGTGTATTCTTCTGTGTATTTCAGTCACAATATCTCAGTAATTCAGTCGATCCACTGGTATCAGGATCATCCAGACTGTTGTAGCAGTGGACTACAGTCCAACCTGTTTCAAAGGTTTGGAGTTTGTTAGACTATTTCTGTGTTGTTTTCCGGGAGTAGCCCTGTAGAGCGTCCTCAGAGCGTCCTCAGAGCGTCCTCAGAGCCTCCTCAGAGGGTCCTCACAGCGTCCTCACAGCGTCTCAGAGCGTCCTCAGAGCCTCCTCAGAGCGTCCTCAGAGCGTCCTCACAGCGTCTCAGAGCGTCTCAGAGTAGGAAAAAAAACACTTTATTTTTCCAGTAGCTAGGAAAGCAGGAACGTCTCTGAAACCTGTAATTGTACATTTGGCTACTCAACCCTAGTTCAACCCCTCATGTCATGAAAGTTGACAGACAGCAGTTCTGGCATTTGATCCACAACTTCACAAGGCCAACGGGGCGTTATTGAAACGAGTTCAGCGCCATAAACCATGTTACATCATGACGTCATTGCAGGAGGCGGCCATCTTTATGCATCTGGTCCATCAAAGCAACATGTTCACATGGAGGTTTTCTTTTTTTTTTGCTGCTTCAGGAAATATTGTTAACATTTATCTGCCGTACAGACTTCAAGATGACTTCTACACATTCAAGAGATTTAATTTTAGGAGATTCAAAGATCAAGATGAGTTCCTTATTTATTTATTTATTTATTTATTTATTTACATGGGGTTTGGAACATCTACACTCTGAACAGACCTTGTGACCTCCCCAGTCTCTATTCAGTGATTCATTTTGTGCCAGAAGAGGGCAGCAACATCTCATCTTCAAACCCAGAACCACTCATGAGGCACCAACCAGCTCCCTCATGAGGCGGTGACCACCTTCATCTGTAAGATCAGATGAAGAAGAAAAATCAGTTTGGTAAGAAACAGTTTGGGGTTTAATTTTTCAGTGTTTGGTTAGAGAACCTTTAAAGGAGCCGGTGAAGGTTCTGGATCCACTGAAGGGGTTTAGTGAGGGCAGAGACCCAGCAGCCTCACATGGCTGGGTCACAGGGTCACATTTTAATGACGCTCGTGTGTGTGTGTGTGTGTGTGTGTGTGTGTGTGTGTGTGTGTGTGTGTGTGTGTGTGTGTGTGTGTGTGTGTGTGTGTGTGTGTGTGTGTGGGCCTCTCCTTATTGCAGAGTGCCTCTTCAGATGGTAATTACCATCTCGGTTGACCCTCAAACACTCTCTCTTTCTCTCCCTCCTCCCTCCCCCTCTCTCCCACTTGTTCCCACCCCCTTTATCATATGAACCCTCTTGCTGACACCCACAACACAGAATATCTGAAGTCTTAAAATAAATACTTAAGTTACTACTACTACTACGGCTGCTACTGCTATTACTACTGAAAAACTACATCATCCCTCTATCCCTCCTCTTCTTTGTTCCTTCTCTGGAGCGTAAACGATGTTCAACCCATCCTCTTTCATTCTTCCCTTTGACTCTTTCCCACCTTTCCCTTTCTCACGTTCTTCCGCATGCTCTTCCTCATGTTCTTCCTCATGTTCTTCCTCGTCTCCTCTCACATGTGCGGGGCCTGATGTTGTCCGCCTGGTGTTTCTCCTTCACCCTCCCTCCCAGTGCTAACAGGCCTCAATAAGACTCTGTTACAATAATGAACACAAGACTATGGGGGTCAGACAGCCTCCCTGATGGATAGATGGATAGAAAGACAGACGACATGAAGAGTGCCCCCCTCAGATGCAGTTCTATGAAATATCCACTAGGGGTCAGTGTTAGTTTCCCTATGACTACAGTCTCTGCTACTGTCCCGGTCCTCATATGGCCAGTTTACGCTGTAAATTGTGTTGTGTTCTGAATCTGATCTGTGGTTTGCAGTATTGCGCTCCCTGTTGAAAGGTTTGTCACCACGGGTTTTGTCTACACTGTGGTTACCTGATGACATAATTTTCACGGTGGAATTTATTGTCTGAGGTTTTAATCCAAGGACTTAACGGAGCTGCATTTTTCATTAGCGGTATTTTTTATTTTATTTTTTGGTATTTTTACCATCGTTTGACAGAGACAGGAACGATCACGGTCACTTAAAAATGAAAAAATATTTTTCATTTCTGTGAATATACTCAAAATGTTGAAGCTTGTTTCCTTCACTCACAAGCATTTATAGGTTCAGATCGACAGGCAGATCAGTTTTCCTTCTTGTCACAGGGAATATTCTCCATTATAAGATCATAAACATGGTCATTTATTTGTATTGCAAATACTATTCTGATGCAAAGAGCACCTCAGTGAAACATTGGAGGCTTTTCTGTGCGACAGCGATTCAACCTACAGTCTCTTTAAATCAAACAGTGGAGATCTTTACTCTTCATATCATGTCTCAAAGGTGGCAAGATAAATGTATTATTTCTCTCCTTCATGTTTAGAGAAGAGCTCTCTTTATATATTTATAATTACAATAGGTGAACAAATAAGCCAGCAGTATGAAAGAACGTTACAGTGGGGAGACTGTAAAATGCCTTATCGGTGCCCAAGGCTGCGGTCAAAGCCGGGAAGGTGTCGGAGACAACAAATCATTTTCACTAGTGGATGATTACTGCTGCCACATGTTAACCCAACTCCTAGAGAATGGCCCAGATTTCCCAGCCAGACCACATTCACGCGCTCCAGCCTTGACTGGAGGTTTTTTCTTAAGGGCAGGCAGCAGGGCTGAAGAAAGGGGTCTCGCCATCGATTGATTTTCCTCACTTGCACTTGCCCATATCCCACGCTTCTGGAGGCCCAGGGAGCTGGCCGATTGATTGAGAGGCCACTTTGGTCATTCTTCCCATTTTCCTCCCCTCCTCTGTTTGTCATGGCCTCGGCATGTATTGTTTTCTGTGTTTTCAGTTGTGTATATTTGCTGCTGCAGTTGTGCATATTAGTGCATTTAGACTGAATCACATAAATAAATACAAAATAAATAAATAACCAAATAAATTGGTTTTGCATAAAAACCTTGAAAGACTTAAATCCTTGGGTGATGTTTGTGCTCGCTGAAAGATCATTGTTGAGTTTGAGAGGGTTTAATTTGTATCTCTGCTCCCATTCAGCAGTTGGTTCAACATGATTCTGTTCCAGGTACCTGTACGCGCTGGGACAGCGGGTTTGGAAACGCTGGAAAAGAAGATATTTTGTTCTTGTCCAGGTAAATGACAGATTTATTATTACATTACATTTGGATGTATTATGTTGTGATGTAGCTTATTGAATGTTCTTTACTAGTGCACATTATTATATCTTTCCTTCGAATACTACAGTACTACTCTACTCATGGTTATTGTATAATGCATTTTTTTTTTTTCTTTGTAATTTGGAAAATAAAATGAAAAATAAAAAATCTTAAAATGGAAAAAAACAAAAAAGGTAAATGTAATAAAGCACATAAGTGAAAGTAAAACTAAATGACGCTAATAAATGGACTCTAGATGTTCTTGACTTCTTGCCATGCGGCCCAAAAGCGTTTCAGATGCATTACATCCTCTAGCAGCATCCTCTTCATTATTCCGCCTTCAGCCTTCATATTCAGACATTTACTCACAGCTCTCCAGTCAAAGAGGGACATTTCGTTTTAGGCAAATTAAACTATAATTTCCGTCCTTACTTTGCAGCTTTTAATCAGACAGGCAGTCTCAATAGTTGAGTCTCAAAAGTTATTAAAAAAAATCAGACACTCAATAGACATGTTTTATCTGAAGTGTACCACTGAAGCTGCAAAGTTAATTGCATTTGGGCTCTTTAAAGCACTGAAAAACCTTTTCTCTTCAGCTCTTATTTACTTTCCTACCACTTACCTGTCACACATGATCTCTCCAGGGTCACAGCAACACTTCTTCCATCTCTGTGGCTTTGAGCATTGACCTCCTTACTGCTGGTTGCTTGTAATGTTGGGGATCTATGAATTGAAGCGTATTCTACTGTAAGAAATATAATGCCAACTCCCTCCGACAGGTCAGCCAGTACACCTTCGCCATGTGCAGCTACAGAGAGAAGAAGTCGGAGCCTCAGGAGCTGATGCAGCTGGAGGGATACACGGTGGACTACTGCGACCCGCAGCCCGGTAGCCAGGACCTCTCTTCCTTTAGAGCTGCACAAAGGATAGAAATACAGGCGAAAACAAGGGATGGGTATAGGAAAGAACAAGCGTGTTTGTCGTGTGTGTGTGTGTGTGTGTGTGTGTGTGTGTGTGTGTGTGTGTGTGTGTGTGTGTGTGTGTGTGTGTGTGTGTGTGTGTGTGTGTGTGTGTGTGTGTTGATCCCCTTCCTTCTGCATGAACTACACACACTTCTAGAAGAGTGGATGGTTTGAGCTTAAAAAACAGCTGCACTCAAATATCTCTATAGTGAGTTTAGTAAGGTTTTATTTATAAAGCACCTTAAACAAAGGTCACAAAGATACAAAAATAAAAGAGACTGCACAAACTTATAAGACCTTGAGAGAAACGTACAATAAGAATTATAAAAACTGAAGGCTAGCGTTATCGTAATATGCCAGGGAATAAAAATGTCTTCAGTGGCTTTTTAAAAGTGGAACATGAATCAGATCGTCGTACATCCAGGGGAAGGTTGTTCCAGCAAAAAGATCACCTTTAGTTTAATGTGTGTGTGCGTGTGCGTCGATCCCCTTCCTTCTGCATGAACTGCACACTTAAAAAACAGTTGCACACAAATGTCTCCACAACTGCAGTGAGAGTTTGTAGAATTTGACATGAAGCGATGGAGGTGGCTTCTATTGTGATTTCACTCTGCCAGTCTCCTCCCTGAACTCCAACTCTCCCGTCTGATTCAATGGAAACATTCAGAAACCGACTGATTTAGAGTCAGTTGTTGCCCATAATCATCCACATTGGTCCATTCTTTGTGGCAAACGGGATTAGAAGGTCATGATCCACTTACACCCACTTCAGCAGCCTCAGGTTGGCTTTTTCAGACGCAGTAAACACACTGAAAAACTCGCCAGAAACACTCAGGTTGGAAGCGCAGCGCTGACAGACGGACGGTAAAGAGGCGTATGTTCTCTGAGGAGGAAAAAAACATCTTATTGTGACCTTTCCTTGCACTTCGCTACTCCAGGCTTTTATTACCGTGTGTCTACCTCAAGAAAACCCTGCCGTGGATCAGCAAAGATCAAAAAAACTACAAATTCCATGTGTACTGATCCGAAAGCTTGACCTGCTGCCTAAATGCATCCATTTCTCCACCACAGTCGACAGACGTTCCCCCTGGTCCTTTTTCCATTGATGCTGCATTAAACGTTGAAAGACATTTTTTTTTTAAATCACTCAAACTTTGAGGTTTTCAACTGTTGTCTTTGTACTTCCTGTTTGTGTTGCTGCCCGTTCCCCCGTCCAGGTCTGCAGGGCGGCCGAGTGTTTTACAACGCGGTGAAGGAGGGCGACCTGGTGATGTTCGCCAGCGATGACGACCAGGACCGGGTGCTGTGGGTCCAGGCCATGTACCGAGCCACGGGACAGTCCTACAAACCGGTCCCGCCCACCCAGAACAAAACCACAAACTGCCAAGGAGGCAACCAGAAGCCAGCATCGCCAATCAGTAGGTTCTGCTCATCCAAATTTGATTAGTTCGAAATAGCTACAGGACAAATAAGAAGAGATTTGGAGAGAGAATAAGATTTGCTTTTAGCAGAAAGCTAATAATAGAAAGCTAATAGGAGTAGAGAGTCTATATAAGGTAGTTTTGCTGCTGTCAGGTGAAACTTTCAGGTTGTTTTCAGCTTGATGACTGCACATTTTGAGTTTGTGTTTTGAAGGATTCGTAAGCCCAAGGAGGAGCTTGTAGTCCTTAAAACATGAAAACACCAGACGGAGATATGAGGTTTTCACAGCAAAGTCTTGGGAGAGGCTGCCGACGGGCTAGAGAGTGGCTTCACGTGATGATGTTGTATGAATTGTCTTTGACTTCCCTTTATGGTCCTTCTGTTTGCTTTTATATGTTTTTATCTTTTACATTGCGTTCATTACTTTTGCCGTCAGTTTGATATTTGTTTTTGCAGAATGCTTCGGAACTGTTTGAAAACATAAATAGATGATGACATTATTGTACTATTATGATATTTCCTCATGAAGCCAGACTCACAGAACCAGAACCAGTCGGCTTTGTTGTTTGGTGTGCTGATGGGCTGCAGAGCCTCCAGCTCCACACCCAGCAGCAGGAGGCCAATCTAGCAGGTTACGGTGTTTGTGTCAAACCGCTGCGTGTGTGTGGCAACACACTCCTACCTCCATCAGCACAAATGAAGGGCGGCGTGCACACACAGGCGTGGGATTGCAGTGCACGTGGCTTTTTTTTACCCCCCCAACATGCAGCGCCTGTTTCGTTAAGACTTGCGTGGTGGACGGTGGCGGGCGTTGGCGTGCTCGTCTGCCACCTCCAAGAAGACGAGTATTGTGACATTAACTGCATACTTAGAGCTGATTACAGCGCGTCTCTGTGATTTTCCGTCATGCGAGCTTCTGATCGCTGCTGCTCGTTAGCTGTAATAGAGCAGATAGAGCGGTTCATGGCGAGAGGTGCTGACACTGTTTGTGGGGAAATTGAAGGCGTCCCTTAAATAGCTCTTAACTGGGTGCTAAGTGCCGTTCGGCTTCCGAGTTTGGGAGTTTGTGTTTCTGTGTGTGCGTGGAGGTAATGGGCTTGACAGGAAGTCTTGCTCGCTATAATGATTGTGTCGGTGAACTTGCATCTTCATCTTCGCATGCCCTGAAGGTATTTTCAATACAGCGTAACGCAGAGGTCAAATAAGAGTAATCACTGCATGTGTGCACACAATCACACCGTCTGGAAAGACAGTTTAGCGTTCACAACGCTTCATCGTGTTCGCTCCTCTTTTGATTTCTTGAAAATAGATGCACTTTCTGTCTCTGTCCTACACACACACACACACACACACACACAACACACATACACACACACACACAACACACATACACACACACACCTCAAGCTTGTGTTTGGTGGAGGTTTATCCTGTTAGTGAATGGCTGCTGCTGCTGTGTAATGAAACTGAGTAGGAGACTTGTTTCTTTTTGTCCGTTTGACTCGACGCCGTTAGCGGCGTGTCGCCTCAGCAGGCGGCATCGATTGTTATCGACCAGCAAGGAAGTCATATACATGTGACGGTCATGTTACTGATTTCTAACAACCATATTGCCGAGGTTTGTCGTGCTATTGATTAGCTCCTTCAGATGATGGCCGACGATGTCTACATGCTGAAGCAGTTGTTTGTAGACATGATGAGCATTTTTATTTTACCACTAGACTTGATGCATCCAGGATATAAGAAGGAAGGAAGAATGATAAAGAAAGAAAGGTGTAAGAAGAAGGAAGGAAGGAAGGAAGGAAGGAACTGACTAGGCACTGGAGACGTGGACAAAGAAACAGTTGATTCTATAAAACTGAACCTTTATTTTGATATCGTGTCGAGGTACAACAACTCTGATTATCTGAGCTCAGACTTTCAGCACTTGGCCTTCCTCCAACGTTCCTCTTCACAAAACTCAAATGTTCTGAAAATACGGAGGAGAAACTTCAGAAAAGGCCAAACGGGCAAGTGCCAGTTTTCAGAAGAACCTCTACCAACTTGTAAATGATTTTCAAGTAATTGGTGGATATTTTCTCCTCATTGCTCAAAGCTGTTTAGTAGCTTGGTTCACGAAAACAAGATTTCGGCTCCAACGGATCGATGAGAGGAGGCTGGGAACACTTTGCTGTCACCTTCAGCTGAAATCCACTCGACTTGGACTGGTAGATTTCCACGCTAGAAGAGCCTCGGTGCTCCAGCCTGCTGTCAGTGTTGCTGTCAGTGTTGCTATCAGTGTTGCTGTCAGTTGTGTTTTTCAAGAAGCAGGTGGTCAGTTTCATGACGGGGATGTCCAAACTGCCTGGTTACCTTAACCTCTGAAATCTAGCGAAACAGCTGAGGACCGAGCGTGTGCACTTTGTGTGTGTGTGTGTGTGTGTGTGTGTGTGTGTGTGTGTGTGTGTGTGTGTGCGTGTGCGTGTGTGTGTGCATACCCTTGCTTATTCTCGTGTGCGTTCGTTCCTCGTAAACTTTTCCCGAGTCAAGTTAGTCTGTAGGAGTGCATGGTGAGACGGAGGCTGATAGCCCTGTCTGTCTGCATCTTCGTCTCCCCACCCCGGTATCGGCGGCGTCACTGCCACCACTGCGCCCCGACAGGCGGATCAAGTCAAATCTCTCCGCCTCGTGCACCTGAAACGCCGCCGCCCCACCTCCTCCCGCATCAATAACCTGCCATCATCGGCCAACGCCACCTCTCAGGGAGGGATGTCACATAGATGTGACTGTTGCCGTGACGATACCGATGGAGCCCAGACAAGATGGATATGGAGAGATTGAGCACAGGACACACACACACACACACACACACACACACAATAACCTAGCCCATGTCCAAAGTATTGTGAGCCACATATATCAGGCATACACACACAAACACGCTTCAACATTACAGTTTACATTTTAGGCTGATGGTAGGGATGTTGCAGGGATCGAACCTGTGACCTTTCGGTATTGTCTATCCCTGTCCCGCTTAAGAGGACTATAAAAATAAAGCTGTGGACCCCGAGGTTGAGTCAGACCATTCCTGTCCAGATGGAACGGTCCGGCCACCGTCAGCGACCGCCTTCCTCTTGGACTGGTTATTTCTAATACAGAGGAAAGAAAGGATCCCAACAGTAACAGCAGGAGTAAATATTGCTCGCCACCATTTGTGTTGACATCAAAATTTACCCATAATGCTTCCGGCGTAAAACAAGTGAAAACGGGTTACTCTGACACAGATCAGGATGATCAGGATGCTCTCTGCACATGGCCGCAGTCACATTAGTGATGGAAATGTCAAAAAAACAAAGACAAATGACATACGCCAAAACCCTCTGGAAGTCAAACAGCCGGGTGCTGTCGGGCGAAAACCTCTTAACTCCCCTTAACAGATTTGGTGATTTTATTTTGAAGGATCACATCCTCCTCTGGGTTGAGTTAATGAAACCTCTTCAAAACCAGTTAGATAAACTCAAAAGTGACAAGTTGACATTTTGGAAATGAGAGTTTGTCACCTGCTTTCATAAGTAGCCTCCACATAAACCAACCCCACTGCACGCACACACACACACACACACACACACACACACACACACACGCACGCCATCTGTGCCAAGTGCAATCACATCTATACATATTTCCTGTCACCCCCCCCCCCCCCTCCACCCCAGATAATAGCTGAAAGTTGGACTTGACACGGATCAACATCACTCCTCCTCCGTCTGCCCCAACCCCCCACCCCCACCCCCCAATCAATACTGCCCCTCCCTCCCCTCCTCTTATTATATCGGCTTAATCTATATCTCTTTGTCTCGTTTTCTTTAGAGTCGCCTCCTTCCATCCCTTTCTCCGTGTCTTTTCTCCAAATTACATTAGGGACGCCGGCGTTTTGAGGTAACGAACGCAAAATGACCTACATCGGAATTAGACAGCAGGAAGCAGAAAGCAGGCCACGGAGCCAAAGGGCAGCGGGACAGAAAGGCAGAAGAAGAAGAAAAGACTCAAAGAAAAGAGAGGCGCGTCGATTCAGACTTGATTGTGGAGATTTCACTTTTGCTGTCTTTTTTTTTGGTTTGACAAAAGCAACAGAAAGAAGGGGGGGGGGGGGGGTGCTTGCGGCTCGTCTCTGTCCACACTCACTGGATGCAACACAAGAACAAAGTGGAGGCCGAGCCCGAAATGGCAGCGTTAATAAAAAGCAATCACTAATGCTCGTCTCGGGGCGCGAGGCCGCCGGCGTCGGAGGCGTGGAGGGAACGGCGGCATTCTTCTACAAGCCTTGGTCTTTTGTGGAGCCATGTGTCATGCTAAGAAACTTCCCATCCCGAAATGTACTCTGACAATAAAGGAGCAGAGAGGAGTGTTAGGCTTTTCATGGGGGGGTGCTCAACACCAGCCATTAACAGGGAGGCTCCTGAAAGGACTGGAAATGAACCTGGGCTAGCCCGTCTCCTTTTCTTTTTCCTTTTTGTGTTTATTCTCCCTTTCGCCATCACTGACCTGGCGTTGTGGCCTCATTACCGCCGGCTGCTTCGGCGCCGTGCGGCATGTTGGTGGTATTTCTGTGCTTTATTTTCTCACCTTGATAGACTTTCTCCTTCACCATCCATCCTCTGGTTCCTATGGAATCAATACCATCCCACCATAATGACATGAAAGGACACTAAGAGCATCTTCCCCTGTTTAAAGCCCAAGGCTCATCCAGTGCTGCTGGCCAAGGAGCTTTTATTGTCTCAGGTGTTGCCTTCCTAGCCTCCTGACGTGTCAACCCAGGCCTGGTTCATCGTGTCGTCTCAATGTTTTCCTAACATATCCTCCCATGTTTGGTGTTTTTGTCAGTTGCGTGTACTTACAGCTGAAATGTGAAGATGTGATTTCACAGAGGATCTGTAGCCAACTGAGGTGGGAACTATTAGCCGAAGCACTGAGAAGTGACATTGCCAGTGGATTCAAAGGAAACCCAGTCCGCTTTTCTTTTTTTTTCCTTTTTTTTTTTACACTTCCAATTCACGGTTGAGCTCAAAGAAAGGCGTGAATTGCCATGTGAATAGGGTTAGGGTTAGTTATCGTCCTGAAGTCAAACACTGTTTTGTTCTTTCATGTCAATAAGGAGGATTACAGTCAGTCACCCTCTGTTTTCTGTTTTCTGTCTTCTTCTCCGTCCTCTCTTTGGTTTCTCGTCCTCCCAGGTCTGGATCCGTCCCAGAGACAGGGAGTGGAGGAGCTGATCTCTGCAGCGCCATGTCGGTTCGACCACGCTGCCTTATTCACCATGTTACAGAAACACACTCTGCAGCACCGGATGAACGACTCCTTCTCCTGCCTGGTAGGTGAACGAAGGAGGAGGAGACATGGATCCATTAAAGACCAAATCTATGAGATTCTCTTTTTCTATCCAGTCTCCATCTTTGTCTCCCAGCCTCACTGTGGTGTTCTTCACTGTGGTGTTCCTCACTGTGGTCTTCCTCACTGTGGTGTTCTTCACTGTGGTGTTCCTCACTGTGGTGTTCCTCACTGTGGTGTTCCTCACTGTGGTGTTCCTCACTGTGGTGTTCCTCACTGTGGTGTTCTTCACTGTGGTGTTCCTCACTGTGGTGTTCTTCACTGTGGTGTTCTTCACTGTGGTGTTCCTCACTGTGGTGTTCTTCACTGTGGTGTTCTTCACTGTGGTGTTCCTCACTGTGGTGTTCTTCACTGTGGTGTTCCTCACTGTGGTGTTCCTCACTGCTCTTCCCAGAGATCACCTGTCAATCAAACAGTGTGTCCAGTACTGTGACGTCTTTCTCCTTGGATTTTCTGTTGATGGAGTTTGAGTTCCTGTAGGTGGCGCTCTTTTCTTTGTCTGTTCAGCCACGGTGGCTATCGATGCTCACGCTAACTACCCAGTTCTTCTTCTGTTGAAACGTATCACTTCCTGTCTCCATTTTCCATTTTATTTGAGTGTTTGCAGCTTTGAGAGAAGTGTTTTTATTATGTTGACGTCGGTGAGAAAGTGAGAAAGTGTTAAACAGCCACCGGTAGTCATACAGTGTGAAGGTAAAAGCGTCCCAGTAACTCCATGGGACTTTCAGTGTCATTAAGGTGTTTTTTAGTTTTCATTTAAGGACGAGGCTTCGCTAAGTCACCCCTCGCTAAGTCTCTGGGTTTCTGGCTTCGGGCTTCGCTGGGTTGCGTGTAGGAGGGCCTGATGCCTGGGGGGCCTCACACTGATGGAGGGGATAAACGCTCTAATCAATACTTTCCAAATAGGAACATGACCTTCATGGACAACTGCTGTGCTTACTCAACGAAGGGGGGTCGGAGGGGGCTGAAGCCCAAACAAATTACAGAGAATGGGGTGGCAGATGACGGCGGGAGGGGGGCTGAGGGAGGATCAAGTCATAAACACTGAAGTTGGTAGTGATTGATCTCTGCTAGATAGATCATCTACTATCATCTAGTCTACATCACACAAGACACGAGACTAACTGGTGTCGTACTTGCTTGCAGGTTTTTGAAGGCAGCTTCTGGTATTTTTGCATCGCCGATTGCCAATATTTGGTGTCAATATTCAAGATCTTTAAATTTTCATTCCAAAAAATTCCCAGGTTTTCACTGTTTCCTCCAGAGTTTTCTTCCCATCAGAGTGAAAAGCCTCTGAAACATCATTTAGACCATCATGGACACTAAAACTCTCCACTGAAACCAGACTGATGGACCTCTGTCACCTATTCAGTGGTCCTCTGAAATCAAAATAATACTAATGGTAAAACATACCGGACACGACAGGCTGACATCTGATTTTTTTTTTTTCCATGATTGTTAAAGTAACCGCTAACAGCTGATGAACGTTCCGCAGCTTCCTAAATAAATTGGGTGTGTGGGAACCTTCTTTCTTTGCATGGATTTAAAAGTGTGTGTGTGTGTGTGTGTGTGTGTGTGTGTGTTATCCTTATTAAGCCAGCAGAGATGAGAAGATGTTCACCAAAGTGACATCTGTGCTTCTTTCATTTCTCTACCTGCCTCACCAGGACTCCTTCCCAGCCAGCTCTGCAATTAGGCCCTGTCTTTTCTCTCCACGTGCTTTTGTAAAAGACAAGGGCTTTTGTGTTCCAACCTGAGACCCTTTTCAGAAAACCCATTGAAAAGGGCAGTGCCTTGTGTGGGGACATCTGTTGAGAAGTGCCTTGGATTCATGTCATAGCCGGGGTCATATTTGATTCACAGAGAGTTGAACCCAACAACAACAACAGTAATTAGGAGAAGTTTTGGTTCGAGCCGTGGCCCAGATTTCAGCTCACTGGATAAACGTGGTTCCCAACGGCGGTGTTGGGGTCACATCCCCCGACGGTTCAGTTCACCACTGGCCGAGGATCGAACCCTGGTTGACATGGTGCTCACCACTGGCAAGGTGCATGGACTGGGCAGGTAACACGAGGAGAGAGGAAACTCCAGCAACACTTGCAGTACTGATGTCTGTCTGTCTGTCTGTCTGTCTGCACCACCTTCCTACTGCCTTAATAAAGTCAAGTATAAATGGGACAGGATTTCCCAGCCACCTTTTAAAGAAAGAAAACGATATAAGACTGAGTTGGCTGCGACTACTGTCCAGATCCTGGGAGTCCAGGCCTTGAGCAGTCTGGTGGAGTCCCAGGACCCCTCCCTGAAGGATTGGTTGGTGAAGCAGAAGGGAATGGGTCATGGGATCATGAAGATTGAGCGCTGAACTGGACAGCATCTGAAGACCAATATTTAACTCTCTTACCATCTTTAAGCCGCAGGACTCTCTGACCCTCCTCTGACCCACTTTGCTTGCCTGCGTTGAGTTTCTGCCTCGTATCCTGAACACGTTTTCAACTCCCGACCGTTAAAGAAGCACGACTCAGTTCATGTTCGTCTCATCCTCCACCAAACCTGTGCGCAGTGTGCAGCCGCCAAGTTACTGGCCGTGGGATGCCGTGGTGGTGAACATGAGTAATGTAATTACTCCGGATCACGTTCCCTTAAATCTGAAGCCCTCTCAAAGCAATTATGATGGTATTAATTAGAAACAAGAGCAAGGCTTCACATGGAGGGGAGGACTGGTGACCTTGAAGAAAACCTCCAAACAATAATCTGCTCTGCACTATCCAGAGGGATTTGTGATGATTTTTATCCAGCAGAAAATAAAAACATGACTGTATCTACAACGTGCTGCTAAATATCTGGTATATCGAATCCTTCTCTCCTGTCTTTCCTACTCCTGTCTGTCTCTCTGTCTATATATCTCCCTCCTCTTTCTTTCTCTCAGCCTGGATTGCAAAATACCAGGAGAAGAGGACAAATCTTTTGTTAATGAGAAATGAATGAACAGACAATCAAAATGGAAGCCAGATTGCAGTTACTCATGTAATCTAAGACTGTATTTGAATCCCTGGCTTCCCTGTCCATCACATCCACAGTAGTAGGACAATACATCGATATCAGAACTAAGTCGTGAGCCAAGGTATTTGGTTCTCCTTCAGAGCGACACCCCGTCAGTGTTTGCGTCGTGTCATCCTCGGAGCGAGTCGGCGGACGCTGGCGCTCTGACACAGACACAGCCACAGCTAAAGAGGCAGCCAGCTCGTTAGCCGCTAATTGAGCGGTCAGCGCCAAGACTGGAGATCGCCATCTGTTTGTCACTGAGGAACATCTTGTCGCTTCGCGCCAGTCGACAGGGCTCTCGGCTGCATCCTTTTCTAGTGTGATATTAATAGCTTGAACACACTGACAGAGAGGGAAGGACTCGGAGGGGGAATGAAAGAAAGAAATCAGGGGAATGGGGAGAATGACAAGCGAACTGAAAGACGGGGGGTGGGGGGATTGGCTCAAGCCAAAAAGGGCATATAGAGTAAGACGAGGCTATCTGAGTTGTTGGCCTCTTAGAAAAAAGTTCATTGACTCTTCAAAGTGTCTGATATTTACAGACTTCATGAAATGACATTCAGGGTTTAACATCTCCATCCACATGGTTTCAGCAGATTTCTATAGAAGTCGCTGATAGAACATGAAGAATGTCCTTGAAGAATAGGACTCAGAATTCAAAGCAAAATAGTCATCAACATGCTCTTATTCTGAAAAATCACTCTAAAATACATTTCAACTGTCTTAAGAGTCTAAATTCTGTCTATTCCAAAATACTATAAATGCATTTGGGAATAAAGATGAACCTAAAATATCGACAATATCAAGCAAAACTGTTTTCATTTCACTTAAGTTGCCCACCGTGATTTTTCTAAGAGAAACTGTCACATTTTTCTAACGGTGGATATTGAAACAAATCTGTTGAAGAGGATCTGGGAAGGCTAAATGAAAGTGAGATGGTTTGTACTCGTTTTGATCTCTCCTGGGTCGCCTGTCACCAGGCGGAGAGCCACGGCTGTCATGCCAAGGCGAGCTGTCAGCGGAGGGGCGGGGGGGCGGCGGCTTGACGGAGGTGCTAATTTGTTAATATTCCTTCCGTGAGGAATCTTAATTAGCGTTGTAGTTTCAAGCCTAATTTAGTTATTATGTGCAGGATGAATGAACTAATGAACGTTCCAGGATTCTCCAATTGTACCGCACCTCCCCTCTGCAAGGGACCTTTTTTTCTTTTTTTTTTCTTTCCAGGGAATTAATTGTTGAAGGGTTAACCTTACGCTTCTTTGTTTAATTGTCGGAAGTGGGATTGGGATTCTCTGAGTTTCCTTCTGAAATCTGTTGTAGCGATAACAGGATGTGACGGCCTGATGTGTGACGGGACTGTCGGTCTGTCTGAGGAGTTTTAGATGTCACTTATGTTGTCATTATATCTCCTGTAATTACTGAATTCTCTGTACCTTTAGCGAGACCGGGGTTTATTGTTGCCAGCTTACTATTTTGGTATCGTCTTCCATAAAACTGCATCATGATATGACGGTGGTGTGTTACCGGAACCGTGGAGCTCCACTTAAAGGTCTTTACATGTGGCTGAGGTGACATTTCTGAAAAATGTGTAGTTGGTTGAACGCTTCAAATCAAAAGGGCAATATTGAGTTTCATCTCAAATATCTCAAAATGACAGGACGCAGAGGGAACCTCGCGTTACGTTTGAAAACCTTCTCGATCCGGTTTGTGTCCGCAGGGCTGGTTCAGTCCGGGTCAGGTCTTCGTCCTGGACGAGTACTGCGCTCGCTACGGGGTCCGAGGCTGCCACCGCCACCTCAGCTACCTGAAGGATCTGATGGACTACTCTGAGAACAGCGCTCTGGTAGACCCCACCCTCCTGCACTACAGCTACGCCTTCTGCGCCTCCCACGTGCACGGGAACAGGTACGCCAATCGTCAGGCAAAAAAAAAATACCTTCCTGCCTTTTTCTCCTCAGCTCTTATTTCTTCACCCATTCGTGATCATTTGTAGAAACACAGGAATTGTTTTTTTGTGGCTTTGACCTTATACTCTGGTTGCTTGTAACGCCGGTGAGCCACAACAGGGTATTGAAGCTTCTTCCACTGTTCCCACTGTCTGCAGCTTTCAAAAGTTGTTTTGTGTAAATGACCTATCAAATTTTACATCTTGAATTTGACTTTTCTTCTTTAAATGCACCACGTATCTGACTCATTATAACCACAGAATAAGGATCCTTTCTCTGTGACTCGTTCTAATGTGGAAAGAAAGAAAGAGAAATGTCTGTCTGCCAAAAAGAGCACCATGGCCACGCTCAGAGGTTAGGATCATATGTTCTCCTGATGTCCTTGAAAACCCGTTGAATATAATTCACGTTGAAAATTAGTCACTGAGATCATTTTGTATTGATATGGAGTCAATAAGCCCCATGGAGACACGTTGTTGGACTTGTATTAAGTTTTAGTAAACGCATTAAAGTTAGAGCGATCTGCCAGTTAGCTCAGGATGTAACAACCGGAATACAGTTAAAGGTTGTCAGTTGTCCTGAACCGTCAGTAGCTGCTGTACTACCGACATCACCAAGACTAGTTCCTGTACGTTGAGGTGATTCTGATATTTGGTGGTAATCTAAACTGGACAACATGGTTTTAGTTAATGTTCTTTTTAACTGACCTTAAATCAGCTAAATGAGGACGGTTCTGCCTCTGGTCACTGTTTCAATGTTACTTACTAATAACCAAACGTTGAGTTGAGTGATTCTGCCCGGCTCTTATTTCTTTACTCCTTTGCAACATAGAATATTCTGTTATTATTAGGGAATAGGAATATGTTGTTCCATCTGCTGTGACTTTGACCCTTGACCTTTCTTACTATTGGTTGCTTTTAAGCATCAGTTTATATTCAATGTGTGTTGAGGTAAAAATGTTCTGAATGTTGGAATCATATGAATCCATGAAAACCAGTCGTGGTTGCTCTTGAGGTACGACGGGTAAATGATCCTGATCAGATGTGATCAGATGTGATCAGATTAACCAGGCAAACATGCATTGATCCATTTCAATATGAATACAATTGATTATTATAGTCAAAACTGATACTATTATGAAGGATCTTTAGTTTGCTAATAACTTAATTGATTATTAATAATCCATGACTTAATTTCGGTGCAATAATCATTTGATCAGAGTTTTTCCAAATGATCTGATTTTAGATTGAAACTCTCTGTTCTGGTTGTTATTTAAATGTTTTTATGGTTTTACACACACACACACACTTTCACTCTCTCTTTCCCTGCGTCTATTCTAACTTATTTTATTTGCCTTCATATTAATGCATTTTGTCTTTTCTGTTCCGTCCTCAGTGTTGGATTTCATTTTCATGTTGTTTCTGTTTCCTGGCTCATCTTTGTGTTTCTCATCTTCATGTTTCCTCTTGTTCCTCTCTTGGAGTGAGAGGCCTTTGTTTTGTTTTTATCAGTTTTTATTGTTTGTAGTTAATAAGGTTAGATCAAACCTGATTCAAGTAGGTTTTGCTGGTCTGATATTGGATTAATGCCTAATGGAGCTTATAGAGAAATCTGTATTCTGCTGTCTGTTCTGTGTGACTTTGATTGTATACTTGTCACGGGTCCAATTCATCCAAGCCAGGTTCCTACAGGAACTCCCCTCAGTGTAGCTGCTTCTTATCCCATGGATTTCTATGTGTAAAAACAAATCTAAAATGAATGGGATGGGAGTCGGTCCTTAGAATACACATCATCTAAGTTAAATTATAGCATCGTCAACAACGTGTACAACACCTTCACTTACACTAGAACATTAAGCTCTTAAAGCCATGCCAATCAAACCCCCCTCTGTACATAAGGCACATAAAACCAGATGTCAACTACCTTTGCGCCGATGTGAGCAGTGCGTCTTTAGCCACTTGTTGGCTCGCTGTAATATCATCAGCTGCATTAGCCCGGCGCCGCTCGGCTCCAGCACTTATCTCTCCACGTTCCTCAAAGCAACCCCTGCTTGACTTCCCGGGTGGTAATTACTAATATCTGTGCTTTCTCTCTTTGTCGACTCATTTAGTCAATTAGAGACAGTAATGATTAGCTTCTCCAGCTAATCGCCACATGTACTTCAGGGGGAAATTGCTGGAATTGGCTTTTTGTCAGTTGGAGCTGTAATTTGAATAATTGATGCCCATTCAGGGCCCCTGATGCTGGGAGGAGGTGGACCCATTCAGGGCCCCTGATGCTGGGAGGAGGTGGACGGGAAACCAGGTCTTGGATGGCCGGGAAGCTTGGAGAGGAAAAAACTATAATTACAGAACTCGACTTTCCTCTTGTTGTGGAGATTCAGCCGCTGAAGGAGGCAGGAACGACAAAAGGACATAGTGATCAACATAAGCATACTTCAAGTACTTGATATCTTTGATATCTGTGCATTTCTTTTATATGAAACCTCTTGTAGACCTTTTGAAGCTAATATATCAGCTTGATGTACCAGCCTGTCACAAGGTCTGTTCAATAGGAGAAAAATTCAACACTTTCTGAAAAGAACGCTGCATTAAAGGACCTCAACCAGGCCTGTCAGTACCGATGTGTGGCTGCAGGATCCGATGAAAGCAGCTTTGCCGACTAGGATCGGATCCCTGCAGAGACAGGTGTGTTTGTTTTGGCGTGGAGGTTAAAGGAGCATTACCAGAGCCGAGGGGCAGCGCTGTGCTCTGTCAGGACCGTGAACGCACCGCCGCCCGCTCGCCTCCCTCTCACCTGTCACCTCCTATCCTTCCCCTTGGCGATCTGTCTCCATTGCACTGACACAGGATGTGACAGGAGCTTTTACCTCCCCCAGCCCTCCGTCCAGCCCCCGTCTCCCCCGTGAGCAGGGATCAACCAACCTCCCATGTCACCTGCCACTCAGCGGCCTCTCCCGTCCACACCTCTGAGGGGAAGTGGCGTCCACACGCGGTGCCCTGCCGCCGCGGTCGCCAAGCCCGACTCGTGACGGAGCGCCTGGCGCCCGCTCTTGTCAAATGACATCTGACCAAACACCCAGAGGGTTTGGCGATACCGCGGGCGGTTATGGTACTTATCGTTTACACTTGAGCCACATCTAGTGTAAACACGCTAACTTGAGCCTACAGACCCCCCCGCCCCCCCCCCTCCCCCTACAGCAGTACCCGGCAGCCAGTCCCGGAGCCTGCTAACCCCAGCGAGACACATTGTGCACGGGGGTTCGAGAGCAGCCTCGGCTCGAACGTGTTCGCTTCATTTAGCAGCAACAATGTGTCTGAACCCCGACAAGCTGTCGCATCACGCCCAACTCCAGAGAGTGTGACCAAGCATGAACAGACATCTGACTGGATTTAATAGCGCAGGGAGGAGAGCTGCTACCCAAACCAAGGCCACTTTATTTTCTTCTTGTGAATTTCAATGCTTGAAGTATTTTGCACCTGGCCGACTGCCAACTCGTCAAATGTATTCACCGCTGTAATGCAATTGGGAGAGGATACCATTGTCACGTTTAAACGGATTGCGACAAAAGGTCTAAACTGCAAAACTGACCAACTGTGGGTTTTTTTTGTTTTGTTTGTTTGTTGTTTTGCCAAGCTAATACTTGGGTCACTGTCTGAAGGAAAGCTCATTTCTAGGGAAGATGAATACCTCGGATTACAAGGTAGACCAGCTGGCGTTAACTACCGAGGCTTGGTCCCCCGGGCGATCCATCCCCAGCTCACTCACGGCACTAGGAGAGGTCGCTCTCACCGCAATCCTCACGTCTTCATTTGTCTATTTGGGGACAAGAGCACAGGGGAGGGCCCGAACATGAAATTCACTGCCTTCCCGCTTTAGCGCAACATGAAAGAGAGCTATTCTTGCCATTACATGAGTGAGCACACACACCCCTCCCAAGGACTACCCTTTTATGTTCCTTTGGGATTAACTGGTGCTTGTTAAATAGGGGTTGTGGGAAGGGGGGTGGGTAATGAATTGACAGATTTGAGGAACAACAGGGTTTAGAAGTTGTGCTAACAAGTGCTGTTGTGCAGAGAAAGCTTCCTCTCATTACAAAACAGGGCCTTTTGGCCATCGAGTGGAGTGGAGCTGAAGAGAGGCCCTGATGTTCAGACACAATGCATTACAAGCTCCTATTGTGCGTCCGTAAGATCCTTTATGGTGCACTTTATGCCAGTCTGGTCTCGCCTAAATATTCCTCACCGGGTTTTGATCCAGAACTGAGCCTGAAGTTCAGTGCAGCTATTTGAGTGTACGGTTGGAGCAGTTTGTATAAGATACCTTAAATTAATCAGACATTTCTTCAAAGCTCAGAAGTTCAAAGCAGGAAAAAAGTATCCTCCACATACCTGAATACTTCAATATGTAACTACAGACTCTCTTTGGCTTCTGCTCTCGTCACTTTTTTATTTCTTGAGTTTGAAAGTTGGGAGCGTGCAGTCAGAATCACAACTGGTTTGTTCGTACTCGAGGCGCTGCGGTCAGGGGCTGAGCCGGCGTGGGCTTTTAGAAGAACAACTCATTAACAGACAACCTCCCCTCCTCTTCCCCCTGGCAACTGCGAGTGCCGTTTTGAGAGGGTGCTTTTCTCAAGTCAAGGCTAGTCGCGCTGGGTAGTGATTGCATTTTTTCCCTTTTTTGCCAGAGTGCCTATTCAAAAGAAGGCAAGAAGGGAATGAATGCTTTAGAAACATTACTGAAGCGCTCAACTAACAGTTTTTTTTCTTTGTCGTTTTTCTCCTGCAAGGCTGGATGAGATGGGCTTGGCCACCATGGAGGAGAAAGAGTAGCTTGAGCGATTATCTTTATGATTGGATAGATTAAGGTCACCCTGGATGGTTTACCTGTTTGGTTGGTTAGTTTGGGGTCAAGCTTCTACAAGAAGTCCAAGATTCAATACTGAGTACTGAGACAACGAAATGCATTTTTTCGCACACTCCTGACTACATACACACACACATATATCACCCCACACACATGCACATGCAGCTCAGGTCAGAGGACAGAGCGGTGCACCTGGAGCAGTTTTTGGGGTTAAGTGCCTTGCTCAAGGGCACTTGAGGCAGTGTTGGCGTAGCTGTGACACTAGTCATTTTCCAACCACTAACCGGTAGGCCAACCTGCCGCCCCAAAAAGAAAGCAATGCAGACCGAAGACAAGGAAGCAGAACCAGATTCTAGCTGGTTGTTTTCCTCAGGGCATCAATATAAACATCATGACATTTGTCCTTGTGACTTTACAAGATTTAAATTGGAATAAATATTGTTTATCGCCAGACGACTCACATTCCCATGATTTCTGACAGTGAATCGCACAGCCTGAGTCACAGTCCTGACTTGTACCGTTTTCATATCATCTTTAGCCAAAGCAACGTGAAAGAATCAGTTGATAAATCCACTAACGGTGTCTTCTTCATGGTTTTTGTCTTGTCAGGCCAGATGGGATGGGCACCGTGGCTGTGGAGGAGAGAGAGCACTTTGAGGCCGTCAGAAGTCGCCTCATGGCCCTGCTGGAGAACCAGATCACACATTTTAGGTACAAACACCATAGTCTGATTGTAGAGATTTTGATTGGCTCTGTCAGAGATTTATTGCATAAATACAGTGATGTCTGCCTTGACGCATCTATCCTGCAATACTTGATGCATCACTCTCAAATCTCTCAGCAAGTTCAGCAAGCATGCAGGAAAAAAAGGTGTGATTCATACGACGATTACATCTGCAGAGAGTCATATTGCAGCTTATAGACTTCAGTCACACATAATGAACTAAAGTGTTTCGGGGCCCATCGGTGCCATACAACAGGTGCCAAGCACGCACGCTGGTAGACGAGACCTCCCCACATCTGTGTGTTGCTATTCAGCGCCGTCGCCCAGTGTGAACACATTGTCACCGCAGTGTGAAAGCGGCAGCCCCGAGACCTTGAGTGACGCTTCGCTCAATGGACCTGTGCCATTAACTGGCCTGAACCACGGGCTCTTTAAACCCTTCACGCCTGAGAGGGGCCCTCCATCTGGCCTGAGAATGGAGAGGAGAGGCTGGTTGGGAAGGGGGAAAGGGCTGGGGGGGGTGGGGGTGGACCAGCAGGAGTCATTACTAACTCACCTCAACAAGAGGCTAATGCTGGTAAACAATACCCAGGACAATGCTGGGATTATGCTGATATCCCCAGACAAGAGGAGGATTTGTCTAGTTTGTCTTAGAGTCGGGGGTGGCCTCAGTCGGGATCCTTCAACTGATTATTATAAGGTTACACGTTTTACCCACAGCTGTTCTCCTTAATTGCTTCTAATAGTTTTAAGTCTTTATTTTAGTCAAAGGAAGGAGATTGTGGAAAATGTATGACTTGTAATTTAGTATTGATTGAATTCATCCATGTAATTCTAGTTGCATCTCCCTTCAAGTAAGGACAGTAGATAGTGGTGCTTTATTAGATATTGGTTCATATCTTATCATGTCTTATCGGTGTTTCATTACGTTAACATTGAAAACAAAAGGTTCAACTACACCATCCAACACAATGCAAACCAAGGAACTTTTTCCACTTCCTCATTCCACTTTTTAAAAGATATTTTTACATTTTGCATTTAAATTGACATCATATAATCTACATGAACACAATAGAATACAATAGATACACAATAGAAACTCACTTCGCAGTCCCCTATAGTCCTGGTTCATAACATTTTATAGCCAGTTGGTTTATATTTCTACAGCCACATTACTGTCAGTTTCATCCAGTGGCTCAACCGGATAACCACATGGTTTTGTCTATTAGTCACGGTTCACTCGTCAGTTGTAATGTGAAACCTAGCCGACCCAACTGATCTCAGATCTGCCCAAACGGAGGTAAGAAAAGAGTCTTCGTCAGTGTAATTAGGTGGAGGAAGGCAGCCATCTGTTGACGGCGTTGACCAAGGTGTGCTGCCTTCCTCTTCCTTTCTTCTGTCTTTTCACGCTGTCGACCTTGAGATTGTTCTGAATGCAATGCCCGCCCACGTTTGCATCTGCAGGTACTGCTTTCCCTTTGGACGACCAGATGGGGCCCTCAAAGCGACACTCTCCCTGCACGAACGGGTACATAATGCATTCAGATACTCGAGTTATTCTGCACAGATATGTACGTAAACCCCTCACAGACCTCGGGTCAGCTTACAATAGGAAGACCCTTGTAACCAGAGATCTTATCAAGGAATTGAGGCTTATTCTGCTGTTCTCACTGGGATGCTGAATGCTTCCAAATGTGAATGAGATGTTGTTGTTTGGGTACTTCCAGGTTTTAATGAAGGACATCACCACACCCGTCCCTCCAGACGAGATGAAGAAGCTGGTGCAGAGATGTCTGGAGAAAGCAGCTCGTATAAACTACATCCAGCTGACCGAATACGCTCAGATCGAGGGTTCGTGCAGACGCTGCCTCCATGATGGCGCTGGTGTTTTTTAGAGAGTCTGAGAGTTGTCAGTCAATCCCCTCAGTGGCTTTTATACAGTAGATTCTGGAGGGATTTGATAGGCCAGCAAAGCCACATGGGTCCAGAGATCAGGGTCTTGAGGTTCATCACTATTTTATTTTACGTCTTGTGAGATTCGCCATCAAGCCTTGAAGTGGACATTTTTAATTTGTTTGCTTCTTACCAGCAACGCAACGCATCTTTGACCAACCTGATTGCATAACTCTGTGTTTCTCTGTTCCCTGGTGCGGATGTTGGTGTTTGAACCCTCAGCCGATGCCCAGGCCGCCCCAGAGAAAAGGCTGGAGGACATGATGCGACTGGGAGAGCTCTGCATCGAAGTCCTGCAGCAAAACGACGAACATCATTCTGAGGTAGCATCACAGTTTTAGTCGGCGTTTAGGTCCTCTGAAGGATGGCTGAAGGATTGTTGCAGCATGGAGGCTTGTTGCTGGACGCCGAAAGTTATGTTTTTTAGACAAAAACCATAGTAGGCATCTTTTATAACAATCTTTTACGACAATTTCTAAAAGGTGAAAATCTTAAAAATCTTTTTAGAAAGTTGGATTTTTTATTCCAACCACAGAATCTCCTGACCCTACCTGACCCAACGGCTGCTGTAAAAAGCTGTGCAATAACTAAAAAAGTGTTAATATGATTTTATCACCTAACACTAAAATAGTTTCAGGGAACTGAAAATGATGCAGGAACAAGCATCAGTGTTGGTGAGCAGCAGGTTAGACTTTCCTCCTGATTTATTTGTGGCTAATTCTGAACCAAAACAACTTTGACTCTCCGGTAACTGTTCTCCATTGAAGCCAGTCTAGATATTCTGTAGTCTTTTTGTCTGATTGTGGCAAATGACACTTCAGACGTCAGTCGCTTTATCATTTCATTAAGGTTCATGATCACTTATTGCAGCACTGTCCATTTTCTTCTTTGCCTCCGTTGGCGGCGGTCACGCTAAAGTGTCAGATGTTATGGCAAGTGCCGGCGCTGCGGTAACGTCTCCAGCAAGGCAAGATGAAAACAACGCCCACAGTCCATATGCACATGTTGTTTGTAAGCCACTGTGTAAAACTGATCAATCATAGGTGTTGAGATATCCTCCAGCACCACTTCGATTAGCCTAGGTGGCATCTGTTTCTGAGCTATTAATAAAGCGCTGTGCTCTGCAGCTGTCATGGCTACCAGTGAATTTCCTCTCCGGAGTTGGGATTGGATGTTAAATACAAATTAGAGGCAGCGTTTGTACGGGGGGTTATGTCAACGCTCCCCACACGCTGTCAGAGCTGAACTTTACAGATGAATCATAATTGTTTTCCCAGTTGCAGCACACGTCAACGTGTCCTCAGATTCTCCCTGGGTGTTTTTTTGTCGTCCTTTCATTACGATGATGTCAAAGTGATGAATTAGTGTTTCAGACAAACCACCGCTGCTTTCTGACAGTCTCTCCTTTTCCCTTTTGTTGTATTCCACCTTGCAAAGGGAAGAGAGGTAAGTTTGTCTTCTGACAGCTTCAGCCGTCTTCCTCATGTTCATGTCTGTTGGGTTTGTGCTGGGCCGTCAGATGCCAGCCTGTCACACTTCGTACGTGAATTGAAAGTTTGTCATTTATGTGCTGAGGGAGTTTTATGACACTTGAAAAAACTACAAAAATACGCGGGTGTGCTCTTTTCCTCATTCCTGAAAAGCCTCTGCAGATACATTGAGTTGGTCCTACAGCAGCGATACGCTACTCACAACTCTGCAGCATATATGTGACAGTATAAATGATATGGCTTGAGGCTGTGTGATAACTTAGACCCTGTTTATTGGCACTAACTTAGCGCCAAGTGTAGCAACCCTGTATTCTCATGATGATAGAGTTCAAAAGGCTGGATGGAGAATCTAAAAATAAAACCTGGTGGTTTACAGGTTGCAGTTGAAAATGTGCAACAGAGCAATGATGCCAAATGATGGTCTCGAGTAAATTATTAGAAATTATTTGAGATAATTTTACAGCTTCCATCAGTTTGTTAAAGTCTGTTAATAATCTCTGATAGATGAGAATTATGATAGATAGATGAGAAAGATGAAGTTATACTGATATATTATAACTGTCTGCAGGTTGAGGTTTGATGTTTGCTTTATTTAGTTATGAAAACTGGAAAAGGAAAAACAAGCAGAAGTCAAAACTCAACTCAGGAGAATGAACGGCACCAAATTGTAAAAATGTACAAGCGAGATGCAAATAAATTCAAACAGAGATGCAATAAACTCAGACGGTTGTCGTGGCGTGAACCGAAGCTCCGCCGTAGCGCTCCAAAGCTTTTCCCATCACCTAAGGTCAAACCAGCTTCTCTTCTCCGCCTCCTCTGGGCAGGTCAGACGTTACACCGATCGAAGTTCTCGTCATCGGCCCGGTCAGAGTTATTTTCTGATGCACGAAAATAAAATCTTTAGTTGGAAGTTGAAGTTACTGTTAGTCTCAACGTGGACTCATGCTCTCTGCTCTCTGGCAGCGAACTGCAGCCATGCATCATGGGAGGTTCAAATGATCACTGATGTGCTGAAACTGCGCCTTGCTAGTGATCGCATCATGGCTGCTTACGTTGGAGAACCTGCTTCTTAGATTCTCATGTGGCATTGAACCAAGCAAACTCTCTTCACCCTCGTAGCAATCTAGTCATACTCGATGAAAGGTCATTTTCAAGGGAGCGATACGGAGGCGTTTATGCCCTTGGCTTCACAATAACTACATTAGCCCTTTACAGCGGCAGCGTTCTTTTTGTCGTATTAAAATCCAAAGACATTGACTGCTGCTGCATTAGGTCTAAAAACATTTTGGTTGTAAACAGGTTGGAGATGAGCTTTGTGAGTAAATCTGGAGGCTTTTGTGAGGGAAAGAGGATGAGTGGCGAGCATTAAATGCCATGTCGCCGCTCTGCTCTCCCTCTGCCTCTCGCCTGCTCCCACTTGCTTTCTGTTATGCATCTCCAATTCGTCCTTCTCCCTTTGAATCCACCGCCTTCCCTCCCTCCTCGTCTTTTGTTGGGAGTCAATTGCGGCGGTTATTTACGGACGCCTGTTGGAGTGAATGTGCGCGGCGAAGAAAGAAAGAAAGAAAGAAAGAAAGAGAGTTGGGAATAAGTGTTGGAGCGTGGCACTGCAGAGGCGCAGTTTAATGCTGTTTGTTTGTACAGGAAACTGAAAAGGCGCATTTGAAAGGCGTGATGAGACGTCCTGCAAGGCCATGGGTGTTTTTTTCCTTCCATCTCAATCTCTCTCTCACACACACACACACACACACACACATACACAAATAATGACCTCAGTCCATCAGTCTCCGATTCACAAGGCTGGTTGCACTTTTCTATCACCTCCATGGATGATCACTGCTATTGACTTGTAAAAGACCTCCAGACAACCAGGATGCTCTTTAGACCGTAGATCAGAACAAGCTGTGTGTGTGTGTGTGTGTGTGTGTGTGTGTGTGTGTGTGTGTGTGTGGCCAGAAGCTTCAATATATAAACCTGTTGTAAATAAGAGTAAAGTGATTGGAAGGTACCATGTGTTATATTATATTCTGTGTTACTGTTAAAGACAAAACACATTCCTTGTGATTCTGAATGGGGAGGGGGAGTTGGGATCGATGCCTAATACCTAAATAAATATATATTATATATATACAGCTCTGGAAAAAATTAAGAGGCCACTCCAAATGATCAGTTTCTCTGGTTTTACTATTTATAGCTATGTGTTTGAGTAAAATGAACATTTTTGTGTTATTCTATAAACTACTGACATGAGTTGTGCCTGTGTTGGAATTCAACAGACACTGGAATGGAATGGCTGCCCTACATGTAGAGATGCTGATTTAAGAAACATTTGGACTGGTCTCTTAATTTTTTCCAGAGCTGTGTAATATATGTAGTGTGTGTATGTATATATATATATATATATATATATATATATATATTAAGAAGCACTAAACCATTTAGTGCTTCATTCTTTTAACGTTTTAATTGGGCTTCTTTACGGATTCCCACCCTGGATTGTGGCATAAAAGGGACTGTTACTTCACTTCCTGTGTACTGGTAAATGTAAAAAGTATTTTCAAATAGTGTTGTTTGTTATAACATCCATGGAGGACCAGATGGGCGGGGCTTGGCATAGAGGAAATTACAATTGGTGCCCAAAAGTTCAGATGGTTCAGAGAGATTTTAGGATCCTTTTCTGTGTGACACGTTTATCCGTCGTAGGAACAAAGTAATGGTCTGACATTCATCAGCAGGTAACTCCGTCTGATTGGAAGTCTTGAGGGAAAATAACGTGCAGTAACCAAAACACCGTTGTGTCCATGGTCACACGTGTTCGTGAGAGATGAGTTGAAATGAGGATTGTTCTGCTGTAACTCTCCTGTTTTGCCGTCAAGGTGTTCTCCGCATGCCGCCAGTCTGTTTATGGCATTCCTACAATGCTTGTTTTTCGCATTTTCATGGTCGTCCTTGTTCGTGAAGTTTCTCCTGGTCACTTTCTGTCATCATTTTGAGACTTTGTGTGTTTGGTTGATATATTCTTCCCGTGCTGTATCCGTAGTCATGCTCCGCCCCCTTTGCCAGTCCCTGAAAAGTCTTGATTTTAGTTTTTGACATGTCTGCTGTGTGTCCTCCTGCACTGTATGTGAGGTCTTGCTGTCACTGGTCTGTATGAGCTGTTTCTGTCTCTGCACCAATATCACCAAGACGACTTCCTGTACATCCTCGACTCTCTGATTATATGTTGCTGATCTTTATTTTCCTCCTGCCAGGCTTTCTCCTGGTGGCCAGAGATGATGGCTGAACACGCCGAGACGTTCATGTGTTTCTACAGGGCCGACATGGACGCCGCCCTGCAGGTCCAGCCAGTTGACTCCTGGGATAGCTTCCCACTCTTCCAGCTCCTCAACAACTTCCTGCGAACTGACTGTGAGTGGATTTCCAACTATTCCTTTTATTCCTTTAAAGCTGCACTAGTCCAGATTTTTTGAGATTTTTAGAGATTTTCTAGATTTTACTCAGTCTGAACCAGGAAGTGATGCTGCAGCAGAGCAGAGTGTCCCATCCCCACTACCTGAGACCGTAGATTCACCCTAACGTTACATGATTTCTGTCTGTTTTGAGTTTGCAGAATTCAAACCGTTGCTTCTCACTGCCGCAAACGTGAAGTTTCCTAGTTCAGCTTTAAGATGCAACTTGACTGACTGTGGGGAAACGGGTCGTGGCAGCAACAAAACAAACCAGATACAACAGAGGGGGAGTATTAAATATAACACAACTGAAAGAAAAAATATGAATTACAGTAATTATGAGGGTGTGAAAAATAATAATAGTAGAACATTCAGCTGTTTGAGAGAGCAGGTTGGGGTTCAGTGTCTTGCTTAAACTTTGACAGGATAGACGGTTCATTGATGACAGGCATTGATCTCAGGGATCAAACCCGTGACCTTTTGGTTACTGCACGGTCTTTCTAACCTCTACCCCATCCTGCCACCTCCTCTCTGATATCTCTACGTTTCTTTCATCCCTTCCTGACCTTCCACTCGGTCCCCGTTTCCATGTAAAGCTGCAGCTGCTGGCGGAAACGCCCCGTAGGCCCCCGGCACATGGTCTCACCGCTAAGAGCGCTAATTAACACCGGCGACGCCACAGACAACGCGGCTCGTTAGGAGGGGAGGTTACCGGCACCTCGCACTCACTGGCAAAGACGCAATTAACATGAGCTCTGGCAAGGCAGCAGAGGAGACTGGAGTAGTACGATCAGCATCCCGGCCCAGGTTACCCATCTGGGTGTCGGCTGACCTGCCTACCTGTCACCTCTGGTAATGCAGAGCCGAGTCACCCAGTCAGAGAGGGCATTAGCTTCAGACACCCGTCTTACCGTCTGGTCTTGATTTGGCTGGATTCAGGAAACTAGACTCTTTCCTGCAGGAGGGATGTGTTGTTTTTCTGTCTCCCTCAAGCTCAGCCGACTTGTCAGGAACTGTGAGGTTTAAAATACAGTTGTACTGAAGTTAGACGAAATGTGATTGAGATGACACATTGTCGTATCGGTAGCCATTTTGTTATATCTCGTATATCCACCAGTGGGATGCAACACGTAAACAATAGCTTCACCTCAAAAGCAAGTGTTTCCCAGTATTCCCCTGCTGTCTGGTGAAAATCACATATTTCCAATCAAGTGTGTTTTGCAGGAATGTAGAATATAAAGCTAATATAATGTAATCCCTCATTTCAGTGAAATGATTCAACTGATAAACTGTCAATGAAAAGCTTTTTAGTCTGGTCCTCCCTAAAATCTCTCTCTTTTTTGGGATTGGAGGTTCACATCTCTTTTGTGTAAAAGACCAAAACCTCTACTCGGCATAGATTCCTGTTTTTATGGTTTATTTTATTTTATTTTCACATCGACTCCCACTATTTTTTCATACAACAGGGTTTTAACAGGGTTTCAAGGTCCCAAAGGTTGTGAAACTCACTCAACACCTCACTCAACTTCTCATAAATTACATTTATGTTTTGTTTTTTTCCAACCTGATAACGGCGTTATATTATTCTGATTTCATTTGACTGTTGAGAAAATAGCTACGGTGCACTGTATCTCTCATTGTTCCTTGGCTTTGTCTCCGAGCCAGCTGAGATTTGGCGAGATATGAAGCGTTATTTAACATGATTCATGCCAGAGTACCTCACATACAGCCACAGACAGACAGACAGACAGACAGACAGACAGACAACAGACAACCCAAGGGCAGTGCTGAGAACAAAACCTTTTTATTATGTGAACAAACCACATATCACTTTTTATCTCATTATTTCTAATTACCATCAACTAATAATTGTGTAATTACTGAAAGTGTCACAACATCCTGTCTTGAACAGGAAGGTAAAGAGGCAACTAAAAGAGAAATGCAGGATGAGCACAATCATAGCTTTGACTGTTTGCACAAATGCGGTCTCCATTTTTGATAATGATGTTGAAGAGATGAGGAATAAATTCAATAATTTCAAACCCGATAAAAAAATAAAACAGTTTGGAAGATAAAAGTCATCCTGTGAGTTGCTTTCTCTTCCAGGTGAGACACGTTAACAGTCTTTTACTTCTGTCTGTCGCTTTAAATCGTCTCAGATGAACGAACACCGACTTGGTATTCCACGTGCACTTGAGGATTTTCAATGAGTTTATTTTCTCAGATAGTTGTAGGGCAGATTATTTAAATGCTCACTTGATTGTCTGCGTCTACGGTGAAGGCAGGCGGGTTTCTCTCCGGAGGGCCAAGAGGCTAGAGTTACCCATGAAGGAACTAATGAAGTCCTCAGAGACTCTGCTCTCTCTCTGGTCCTCCTTCTGTCTCCTTTCACTGTACCTGTTGTACTGCGTCTGTCTGTCTGTCTGTCTGTCTGTGTCTCTCTCTGTCTGTCTCTCTCTCTGTCTCTCTGTCTTAATGCTGCAATAACACAGTTTCCCTCTAATCGAAGTTAAATGTTTGTATAAACTGCTGTCAGAGGAAAAAGGTTTCTCCCATTTTTACCCTAAAAGGTTTTGTGGGAGTTTTTCCTTGTCCTCTGTGAGGGTCCGAGGCTGGGGGATGTCGTGTACTAACCATTTATTGTTTGGGCACTGTGAAGCCCTTAGAGACTGTAACGGTGATTAAGGGCTCTACAAATAAATGTGATTTGATTTGATTTTGAAAACCACGGAGTTGCAGTTTCGGTGTTTTTCTTCATTGAAAGTTTCCACGACTGTTCATGTGTTGACTAAACTTGAGGACCCTTTCATCAATATGTGGCTGCTATTGAGACAACAAGCATCCTTAAATCCTTTAATGTCTTTTGCCCGACGGCACCGATATGCCGATGGGAATGTCCAGATATTGGAATAACATCACAAATACACAATTGTGACTCGATCAATTGATACACATTTTACATGTTCTACTGTCTCTGTTGAAGAATGAATCATTAGTATTGCTAACGGCCATTAAGACAGACTGGTAGCAGCACTGCTATATCGCTGCTATAACAGATCTAATATAATAACAGATGTACCCAACTTCCCTCTGGTCTGCCTTTTTGTTACTTAGACATTTAGCTCACATTGAACAAATACAAATATAGCTGAATGCCCATGGACGCTCCGACAGGACGCCTGGCCATAGTCGTGCAGACATTGGTTGTTAGCTTGATCAAACCTGTGATGCTTTGGTTTCGGGACATTCTCTTACCACTAGGCCACCCTGCCTCTAGAATCCAACCCTTTCATGGGTTTTCTCACCTTGTCTGCTCTTGCCCCCCCCCCCCAGCTCACCTGTGCAACGGGACGTTCCACAAGCACCTGCAGGATCTGTTCGTCCCCCTGGTGGTGCGATACATCGACCTGATGGAGTCGTCCATCGCCCAGTCCATCCACCGCGGCTTCGAACAGGAGACCTGGCAGTCCGTCAAGTAAGACCCTCCCCCTCCGCCCCTCGTCATCACGATGTCATTAGATCTACATCGGCAGTGTTGGGTGTAGCCCTGCGGCGTCCGTCCGTCCCAGGTGCATGACGAATCCTCCATACAGTGATGAGAGTATTGTACCACACACTGAGACTTTAGACCCCCTCCATTACTGTCAGAGAAAACCTGACGAAGCCTGGAGGCAAAACGTATTTAGACATGAAAGTAGCAGAGCAGCTTTTCAGGGTGTGGTAGGATACTGATGGCTGTACGGTACAGTACCAGCACACGTGTCTCCGCTTTCAGATATGTTTGACTTTATGTTGTCACATCCAGTTTATCGGCTTGATCACTGTTATATTTTTAAAATAGTCTTTAACTGGATAACATGAGAATCATTTAACTCAAGCCCTGTATGTCTGTTTATTCCTTGGTCAATGTGGGCTTATTGTCTTATTGTCATCCTTACCATCTCATTACTGCTAATAACAGTGAAGCATATGTTGAAGATAACGCTCAACGCTCAACGCTCAATGTAATATAAACAATAAAGATGAGCGAACTGAACAATGCCATAACATACTGTACCAGATAGCAGAGGGACAATAGGTGCAGCCCGCTGTGCAGAAAGCTCAACACAAAGCCAGGATGCTCAATGAAACGTGCATTGTTTAGCAAACAGCACCTGAATTGGAAAAAGAAGAGTGAATAGAAGTGAGCACTGACTTTAGTGTGTTTTATTGATTATGCCATTCATCGACTATTGCAAACAGAAAGTGAAGTGGCTGGGGGGGGGGGCAGCATTACACTTCGTAGCAAATACCATTCTTCAAATGCCAGTCATTCTTCTTCTTCTTCTTCTTCCCTTTGTCTTTTATTCTTCAACCATTTTCCATTTTCAATCAATGTTGCCGCTGACTCTGACCCGGCAGGTCAATAACCAACAATCTAGTGAGCGTGCCTCTTCCCAAAGTCCCCAGCCTTCCCCTCACGCTGCCTCAGATGCCCAGCTTCTCGGCGCCCGCCTGGATGGGGCCCCTGGCTGACGGCACGTATGTATGGGTGGGCGAGAGGCCGCAGGGGCCCCCTGGTTGTCCTGAATGTCCCTCCAGACTCACGCAGCAGCACTATCTCTGTTTCATCGTCTGCATGCTTGCTGTTAAAATTAAATGAAGACGTTCTCCGTATCAAACTGCTCCCAACATGCACGAGGCAGCGCAGGTTTGATGCCGTCTTGGAGAAGTGATTTTATAAAATCCACAAAACCTTTTTTCATGCCATTCGCTCGTGAGCACTGAGAGCAAATCATGGTGCGTGTTGCGTCGTCCTCAGTTGAGCGAGCTAGACCGGGCATGCCAAAAAAGAGTTTGTGGTTTTAAATTGTCTGGTGAAAAGTGTTTCTGTGACACCCTGCCTGTTTTGTTGACGTGGCGTCGGGTTGCATGCGATCATTCCTGAAGGCTTCGTGCTGCGCTGTGCGTCCTGAAGCCGCCGTGTGCACGTCATGTTGTGAAGAATATCAATGCAATAATAAATCACCTCATTATTTTTCCGCGGCAGCTTGCAAGGGATTAATCTACCTGACATTTTGTGAGTTGGCACATTTTCTGTATTTCACATGTGTGAATTGTCTCTTAAAGCTTTATCGATTCAAACTGTGCTCTCCTTCACCTCGAAGACATTCAGCCTCCTCAGGATAACATGACAAAACAGTCCAAATAATAGATTATGATACTTGCAGGTAAAGTCTGAATTCACATCTATTACATTCATTTCAGTAACTCTTACTTCATATTTTCAACATAAACAGCTGAAGACAATTCTAAGTGACATTTTAAACATCAGTCCAGATGTTTTCTGTCCTTTTCTGTCTAACAAGTCAACAAATGATGAAACTTTTGAGACGTAACTGTTCACTGAGGATACAAAATATTAGGACCAGCTTGCTGATATTGAGTTGCTCCCCCGTTTGCACAAGCCAAATACCCATGCATGTTCCTCTCCCCTTCACGACTGTGAGGGATCACCTGGATCCACCTGGTCCGTCTGACTGATGGAGGATCAGGTGGTCCTCAGGATGTCTATCATGGTCTGTTTGCGTGAGCGTCAGCAGCTCCGAGTCTGAGATGAGGTTGCAACAGAACTGGCAGCGTTGGTGGCAATGTTGCTTAGTGAGGGAGTCTCAAGAGGACGATGATGGTGTGTTTCTTAAAAAGGCTTCTCATCCCCCCCACCAACCCCCCCACCCCCACCCTCCCATTCCTATAACATGTACTACAGTGTACTTCTACCTCACTTGGCCTTGCTCGATCAAATAAAAAAAAAACTGGCACTTCATTAGCGAGCACAGACGGGCGAGTGGGATCGTCCCATTCCCCAGGGGGAGGGGAGGAGAGCGCTCGGAGAAGAGCACCACTAATTAGACATGAGGGGGATGGCCACCGAGCATTTAATTGCGCCGCAGACTCTCAGCCCAAACCGCGTATTCCTGTGCGCCACTTATTAAGGTAACAGTCTTTTAAAGGCGAAGTGAGAAAAGTGAGGGAGTGAGTGCGCTTTTTATACCCCCCCCACCCCATCACCCCCCACCCTCCCCTGGCGGTCATTCTAGCTGGTCGCTGTACACTTGGATGTCGGTGGCGGCAAGCGTTGCCATGTGTTGCTGTGTAACCTGTGCACAGGGGAGAAGGCGGGGAGAGACGTCCATCTGTCTGCTGGGTGTGTTCAGTAACTGAAACCGGCGAGAGCTCGTCGCTAAGCCGCCAAACCTGTTGAAGAGCTGCACCAGAAGCTGTGCTCGCTCCTGTGGCATCCATATGACTACATGATGGTTGCATTTAAACCTTTATTTATCCAGAGAAAGGGGACTTCTACTTCTTCCACTGTTGGCCAGCTTTGTTACAGCAATAGGAGGTTAAGTGTCTTGCTCAAGGGCCCCTCAGTTGTGGTTGTTCAGGAAGGAGAGATCCTCAGGCGTCCTGCAAATTCCACCAAATGTCTTTTACCAAAATCAAATGAACATCATAGATTTTACTGTTTGTAAAGACAAGCCCTCAGCCATGCAGGAAGCGTGTTGTTGTTGAATATGTGTTTCAATATAATTTATACTCTCCAACCTCAACCCTTCAGCAACGGCTCAGCCACCTCTGAGGATCTGTTCTGGAAGCTGGACGCCCTGCAGATGTTTGTCCTCGACCTCCACTGGCCGGAGCCCGAGTTCGCCAAACACCTGGAGCAGAGACTCAAGCTGATGGCCAGCGACATGATGGAGGCCTGCGTCAAAAGGTCAGCGGGCAAGGCTATCACGGGTGGTGTCAAAGTTAAAGTTAAGGTCAAAGTTGAACTTGTTGTCTGTGTCTTGCATTTTTTCCCATAGAACAAAATCGGCCTTTGATGCCAAAATGCAGAAATCCAGCAAGTCGACCGACTTCCGGGTTTCCCTGTCGGCGTGCACCATGTTCAACGTGCTCATGGACGCCAAGAAGCAATGCTCCAAACTCTGTGTCTTGGATGCCGGCCAGGAGGTACACAAGCTATCACTGTGTGTTGATGACAGTATAGGGTGTCACTACATATTTCCATTTATCCTTACATCTTTATCAGCAGTGTCTTCATCAAGGATCCTTCATTGCTGTGAAGTTTCCCTTCCAGGATGGTGTCTCTAACCACCAGAGAACCAGTCCTTACAGACCTGTCAGTTCTTGCCAACAGACCCTTTAAAACCAGTAAAAGCAGGAGAGTCTAATTCTGATCAACACAATTCTACATTATCGCTTTAGAAATCAGAAGCATTTTAAAAAATCTGCATGAGTCATATATTTTCAGCGATAATTTAAATGTCAGATGAGCCATAATTTCAGATCTATTATACTTCATACCATTTCATTATTCTCACAATGTGCCTGATTGTAGTTTCCACTGTTGAATTTCTCTAAAATGTGCCGATCATCCAGCAGCAAGTGCAGTGCTTTGGTTCACTTCAAACAGTAAAATGCAGTTAAATGGATGACCGTGAAGCGTCTCTCGGTAGCCTTGGTGGCGCTGAGAGCTAAACCCTTGGCCACCCTTCGTCTTGACAGAGAGCTAAGCTCCCTGCTCTCTTAACCTTCAGCTCCCTCTCTTTACCAGCCTCCACCGAGCCGCGACTCGCTGGCTCCGATGCACCTCGCAAAGTCTACCCAGGGATCCACTTCCTGTCCCATTATTACTGCAAACTGCCCTGGAAAAGGCTCTTTCATCTGCGGTTACACTGATATGCAGCACCTATATATCTGAGCTGATTCTAATGAAATTAGAGTTTTAGTGTCCGGTGGTCTTTGAGCGGCTTTTCCACCCTGACGAGAATCGATTTCTGGGGGAAATACTGAATACTTTTTTGGAATTTATTGGCATGAAAGAGGTCAAATTTAAAGATGTTGACACAAAATATCGTGTATCTGCACCTTCAGTCCAAAAATATTGGTTTCGGTCTTCAAAACCCCAAATCGTGGACCCTAGTTTAAATGTCAGGTTGGCTGTGAGAAAACTATGAATCTACTGGAGGAGGTCATTATCACAAATAGTGTATAATGCAGTAGCGAACATAATAACTATTTGTTGTCATGAATGGGCTGCCATCGACAAATGGAAAACGTTAAGAATGAAATCTATCAAGATAAATTCTGGCTCATTGCAACACAGCGAATAGCTATTGAATGCTGGGATACTGTTTGTCAGACGAATTGTCACTTGACAGCATAACTGCAACTTCTGAATAGCCCCGATTCTTTGTTTGAAGAGCTTTGTCCCTAACCTCTGCAAATTCCAAAAGAAAAGGCTTTACAACTCTCTTCCGCTGGTTTTATATATTTCTCTTTTCAGTTGTGAGACTGGATTGGACGCCAGATTGCAATGCATCATTGTAAAAGTTCTTCATCAATACAAATCATTGATCCATTACGATACAACAAGCCGTTGATATGTTGTAATGCCTTTAATTGTCTTATTTAACATTAGTTGTGTGTCTGGCATTGGAGAACTCGACATTGAAAGTTCAGACTCAGAGTTTGGATCCATAACAGATAAAATACAGAATTATATAAGACATTCAATTAAACAATGAGCAGCAGATTGAAGATGTTCATTTCTGCTAGATGTTAATAGGTTTTATGTAATATGAGTCTGAGCGGTCCCTGAATGCCACATCATCACCACCAGTCTTCTCTAGAAATGTTAGAAAACTCCAGGAGAAGTTTTGAGTGCTGTTGATTTTTGAAGGCTGATTGTGCTTCTTTATTTCTCCCATATCCTCCCGTTCCCCATGTCCATGTGTCCTGCACGTCATTGTTTGAATCCCAGATTGATAAACAGTGGGTAAGTTTCACCATCTCATCACCTTGATCATCATCTTTACCTCTCATCTCTTTACATTAGCTCTCAATAAACTCTAAACATCCTTTATTTGTTCCAGCATGTGAATAAAGGACTACCAACCCAAAATCAATCTAATACATATTTCTGGTTGATTCTGATTTCCTTGGAAGTCCCAAAACTCAGAACTGATGAAAGAGTCGAGCGTTTTCCTTTTTCTTACCTGCAGTTAAAGCTTCCTATCTAGTCTACACTGGTTCCATAGCAGGCTGGCTAAAGCCCAGGTCAGACTGTTTGCCACAAACTACTCCAAACTACCCACTTCACCCCAAAGCGTACCACAAAGTATCACAATTTTCCCCAAAAACACACATTGTGGTAGTTTGGGGTATTTTGTGGTAGTTTAGTGTAGTTTGTGGTACTTTGGGGTACATTTTGTGGTAGTTTGGTGTAGTTTGCGGTACTTTGTGGTTGTTTGTGTTTTTTGTGGTAGTTTGAGGTATTTTGTGGTTGTTTGGTGTAGTTTGTGATACTTTGTGGTAGTTTGTGGTAGTTTGGGGTACTTTTTGTGGATCACACACCGCCGGTTCTGCCGTTCATTTTCCATCCATCTAAAACAGTTCACTAGAAATCCAATTACAAAATAGGCGTGAAGGTCCAGGTTACATTTATATTATAGTGAAATTATATAATATTGATGACCAGTTTTGAGACTTCTTTCACTGAAGTTGTAATTGTATACTGATCCAGACACGATGAGATTTATTCCTCCAAATAAAATAACACAGCTTATCAAGAGTGGAGCAAGTGGAATCTTACTCAGGTAAATGTGATGGGATGTTCTTGATGTTAAAAACGACTTCCTGTTTGTTCTCTTTATCGTACTCGTTAAGCTGAACTCCCATTGGCTGTTGCCACGGTAACTTTCAGTTTTTAGTCTTCGAGCAGCAGCTGACCAGATTGGACCGACCATATCCAACATGTTGGGAAACATCTCCAGTCTCCAGTCTTGAACCCGTTTACACTACAGAGACTAATTTGACTTTATTGCCAGATACATTTCTTATTCATTGATAAATAAATAGTTAAATTAAAGTAGAATTAAAGTTTCTCAAAATGGCACGTTTGGATATCCAGACGACCTCTGACCCCTGCTCATATAGACTTGTTGTTCTGGTCTGACTCCTCAAGGGGAGGCCAGTCTGATCTCAGTCCAAACACCCTGAATGCCTCCGTGCACGGCGGTCTGCAGCAAAGTGCTCTGCTGCTTCCAACCGACACAAAAGACATCCTGGCATTTCTGACGCTTCAGTGATGAATGGCGTCTGCCTTCATCATATGTCCTATTCATCCTCTTTTCAAAGGAAAATGCCATCAAAACTTTTCGTGAAGTAAATCATTTTGCCGCGGTCTCGATGTGGCTGACTGAGGCAGGGGAGTTCAACTGCCAAGCAGGGAGACACAGAGGAAACATGGCCTCTCCTGTGAATTTGTACTTGACAGTTTAATCTCCCCAGGAAACTATTCTGCTGGATTAATGGAATCTCTTTTCTCTTTTTTATTTTAGACCCCGTTAAATTGGGGTGATCGACTCAGTGTTGGTAGAGAAATCGGTGAATATGGTGATGTGCTGTTGTTGAGGTCATTTAAATGGGAGGACATTTTAAAATGCAACAGGACGTTGAATGGATAACATACCACGGCTGAAGTAGCAGCGCTTGGCAGCTTACTATCAGATAAATGTTTTTAAAAGAAATAATTGTTCTTTTCAGTTTTGCTGCGCACATGGCAAAGACCACACAATTTCATCTCCTTTCAATTTGCCCGCCTCTGTAAAAAAGCCAAAAGCAGCGATGTTAATTGAGGTAAGAAAAAAAGGCCTCAAGATTTGCCAAAAACAATTCTGTTCGCTGAAAGAGAGCTGCCATTTTGCAGACTCTGAAATAAAAGATCCAAAAAGAAAATTAGGGCTGCTGATGATGACCTCCCAGGACCCACAATTTGTCAGCGATCTGCGAGCTTTGTTGATTGAAATTTTTAATTTGGGTGTTCTTTAGACGCCCAGTGAAAGGGCATTGTCGCCAAGAGATGAACTCCCCTGCTGCTGTGTGAGCGACCGAGGCAGCCATTCAATGCCACGAATTGAAGGCTCTCCCTCTCTCTGCCTCTCCCTATTTTTCTATACCCTCTCTTTTTGGCCGTCGTCTTTTTTTTTTTTTTTCAAGGGAAAAGGTGCCATGAATATGGGGGGGCAACAAGACATGAAATGGCGGATTAATTGAATCTTGTGTGCGTCTTTGGTCCTCGCAGCTGGACCGGTGCTTTAGAGAAATACAAGGCTGCTCTAATTGTAGGGAAGCACAAAAAGTATCCTTCAAATTCCTTCGCCTTCCAACGCGGACGGGAATGCCATTCAGCCACATAATGGTCCTATTAGCTGCTTAACTCAGCAGCGTTACATGGGAAGATTCTTCACGCCTTAGTGTCTTGGGAAGGGTGGGTGTGGGTGTGTGTGTGTGTGTGTGTGTGTGTGTGTGTGTGTGTGTGTGTGTGTGTGTGTGTGTGTGTGTGTGTGTGTGTGTGTGTGTGTGTGTGTGTGTGTGTGTGTGTGTGTGTGGAATGGAAAGGGGGGATTTGATGTTCATGCCGAGTGTTGTGGGTTTTCATCCTTGTCCTTTACAGTGGAGACAATAGTGTGTATGCTGTATCGAAGAAGTGAGGAGTCATTTTTAGCTTTGATTCACTGAAATATTCCATTGAAATATGGCTTCGTGTCTCCTGCCCCCCGACCCCCTCCCCCACCCCTCCCCACCCCTCCTCAGCAACAGTACCATTCCAAAATCGATGTCCTGATTGACGAGGCTGTCAAAGACATGATTTCCTCCCTGGTGTCAAAGGTAAATCTCTCCTTATCAACTCAACGAATGAAAGCAGTCACATCCTTTGGCTGCCTCTCATAAGTGATGTTTGTATTTCTTTATTTACAGCTTTGTTGCGCTTTATACTTGCTAATAATCATGATGGAATTATTATTATTAATGTGTACATGGAAAAGGAAGTGCAAAATTATTATTATTATTTGGCAATATCACCACAGATTTGACGTTCCTCCTTACATTGGCTCATAAATGCACCTATAACAAATCATCTAAATGATAAAAATAGGCGGAACAAGTTTCTAAAAATATTAACGAACTCCTTTTGCTGCCTAATGTTTCTGTCTTTCCGCTGGCAGTTTGCCGCTGTTTTAGACGGCGTTCTCTCCAAGCTCTCAAGATATGATGAAGGGACATTCTTTTCTTCAATCCTCTCTTTCACAGTAAGTAGCCATGTTTTTGTTCCTCACAGAGAATGCCAAGCTGTTTCTTTCATGACTAAGAAAGGCAATGTTTTATTTGTGGAAACCAGATATTCCCAGCTGAACTTTTGTGTCATTATTCTTCTCCCCCCTCAAAGGTGAAAACGGCTGCCAAATATGTGGATGTCCCCGTGAGTCCGTTCTGCCTGCTACTTTATTCACCCTGTTCATTATGACCGACCTGTTGGTTTGCATTTTTGTGTCTCCATCCACATTCAGTCAAAGAAAGGGGGGGGGGGGGGGGAAAAGCAGCCTGGAAATGTTAAGCAATGCATTGAGCCGCAATCATTTGCTTGTTCGGTTTTAATTTGTCATCATCATAGCCTGTTAAATGTGGGTGAAACACGAGGGAGGTTTCTTTTGCAACTGCAACTTCAGCGCCAAAGATCACGCAATAAGCCTAATTACTGGCACTATTGTCCATGGAAATGTGTCTTGCGGTTTGCTGAAGTGTTTGTTGTGGGTGAAGGTGGTGGACATGTCGAGCGGTTAATGAATGGCGGCGACGTGGTGAAGCGAAGAGGCTCTGTTCCCTCCAGAGTGACTGCTGATGCGAGCCTCAGAAACAGAAAGCGGCATGTACAAGCAGACGGTGGTGTTTAGATTCAGGAGTTCAGGAGTCAGTTTCATGACACATGGCGTTACGTTTCTTTCTTGGAGTAAAATGTATGTCTGGCAGTGTTCGTGGTGTGAAGTTAAAGAGTTTGGCTCCAAAATTACATCGCCACCATTTGAAAAAAGTGGCACCTTCTCCTCTAAAATGATTGATAGCACTTTTACAAACTCTACTCTATTTTCTTTATATATACAATATTGAATGATGATCACCGGCTAATATTTTCCCCCCAAAATGCTTCTGGAGTGTTTTGGAAATTAACTCTTCAGCATCCATTATCATTATAACGTTAGCAAAGCTATCAGAGGTGGACAGGAGGCAGAATTCAGACTGTGGTCCTGTGTAGCTCAATGGCTAGAGCAAGGCACTGGCAGGGTAAGGGGTTCGATTCCCACGGTGGCCTCCTATACTCTACTATATTAAAACATGCCTTCTCATGGTACCTTTTGGTGGTACCTTCTCGTGGTACCTTTTCGTGGTACCTTTTCGTGGTACCTTCTCGTACCTTCTCGTGGTACCTTTTCGTGGTACCTTTTCGTGGTACCTTTTCGTGGTACCTTTTCGTGGTACCTTCTCGTACCTTCTCGTGGTACCTTGGATAAAAGCGTCCACCAAACAGCAGATGTCAAACTCCTGAGTCATTGAATGGCCAAGATAAAGAACAGCACAACAACCTTACTTGCCCTCACTTCACCACTTTCCCACATAAGCCGCTGCACCCCCCCCCCCCCCCCACCACCACCACCACCACCACCACCCCCAGTGTGTCTTTGACTCGACACATCCCACTATGCACTCTGGTTCCCATCCAGACTTCCTCCTCAGCCGCCGCCTCCTCCCCTTCACCTGAAATTATAATGTAACCGCTACCTTGCGCTTTTGTGTGGAGGGAACCCAAAGCGGCTAAGCCTCTTTTCTAGCTGGGATGAAGAGGTGAGCGGGGCCGAGCCGCGGGGCCCTTCGCCAGCCGACTCCTTTGGCTCTTGTCACGAAAGGTGAAGCTCACATCCTCCTCCCTTTTGTGAAGGCTGACGTTCAATGGTGCAGCGCTGGCTCGGCGCCCTTCTGGTTCTCACACAAAAACACTGACCCACGTATGTTCGACATGACTGACGCTTTCACGCTACAGCCAAGACGCAAAGGCAGCCACACATGCACACATCAGACATATCAGACATATGTGTGTCGGCGAGCGCATGTACACAAATACTGGAAGATGTCGGCTGATCATCACTGGTGGTGTAGTGCTCATAACACACCGCGTAAAGATTGTACAAAATAAGATGATAATAAAAACGCCATTGACCATAAATAGCGCTATTACACAAAATGCACGCACACACACACATATACACACACACACTCACCATATACACACATATACACACACACACTCACCATATACACACATATACACACCCCTCTGGTCCTGCACCTGCGAGAAATGAATCCAGGGCAGGAAATGGGGCCAGTAGCAGTGTGTAATTACCTGGCATTTCACCGCCCTCCTTCCCCCTGGTTAACCAGTCATTACCGCCGGGCACCCCCCCCCCCCTCCCACAATGCACCTTTTAATCCCTCCGTACCCCCCCACCCCCCACCCCCCTCTCCATCTGTATCAAACCAGGAACACGTTTAATTTTACACTCTCAAATTTGTTGTCAAATGTTGACGAGCAAGCAAGAAGGCATTACACCGGCAGGAGGGGATTATGGGTGTTCAGCTACAGTGGAGGGGAAGAAACCCACACCGAGCGTGACAAGACGGCTTGTACGTTTTGTTTTGTTTTTTCTTGTTTTTTCCGTGTCGAGTCTTGATCTGGGTGGCTGGAACTGTGCCGGCTGTCCTGTCCGTCACCTCGTCAGCAGGAGAGAAAAGACGAGAGAGGAAGTTAAAGCCTTAAGGGGATGGAGGAGGAAACTGATGCCTCAAGTGACAACAGGGGCAGTGATATGTTGCCAGTGACACACACACACACTCACACACACACACACAGTGTTTTCCACAGGAGTAGTAGTGATTTTTCTCTTTACTGAGTATGTCTGCTAGAACAGATTAGAGAGGACATGACAAGCAATATACAGCTGCACATACACACACACACCCACATTCTCGTCAGATCTCTGACTGTCACTCAACACCGATCCAGAAGGTGCTAGATTTCCACCTTTTCCACCCACAGCATTATGGTATTCTGACAGGCCTGTCAATCACCGGCCTGGCCCCTCCTCCTTCAGCTCTACCGTAACCCCACCCCCCCACCCCCCTCACACACACACACACACACACACACAAAATAAATACCCCTGCAGCGAAGTCACCCCACTTTAACCCCCAATAACCCCCAGGTTGTCTTGGCCAGCGGTCCATCTGAATTACTGCCGAGCGTCTCAGACTGATCACAGGTCTGTCACTTGGTGTTACGTGGCCTCGTCTGCACAGAGAAACAGCTGCTGAATCTGCTTTTGTGAGCGTAGCGCGTTTCCAGAAAAAAAACCTTATTTACCATTTATGTCAATGAGCTTAAATCATTTTTTAAAACATTTTTACTAAGAGAGTGAAGTTTATTCACTTTTCTCAACTAAAAACATTTTATTTATTTTACAATTTATTTGCTGGTGAAAATGGAATTATATTTAATTATATACAACAAAGCTGCGGGATTATAGATCGTAATAGTCTCTGACACATTAAAGCTACTGGAAATGTAGAAATGTTAAAATCATCAATTATTTCATTTAAACATTTAAAATAGCTCTAATTGAAATGGCTCAGAGGCGTTGTTAGGAGATAGAAAATGCCGGTACCACAAACTGAACAAATTCATTTTATATTTATTTTCAATAAATCTCATTTTTAATATGTAATCATTTAAAAAATCAGATTCATCTTTTGCCAAGTAATATATATATATATAGTGGTTGAACAGTAGCGGAACAAAGTGACACATGAGTGTACTGGTATACGTGGGGGTTTCTGGTTAGCTTTGGTTAATAAATAAAATATAGGTGTGTTTATTTGAACGTGATTCAGCCAATCAGAACTGAGGACCGTCTGTTTTATAATTATCCATCTGTAGGAAATGAGTTGTGTTGAAAGCGCCGCGGGGCGGCCGCTAGCAGGGCGAGTACCAGAGGAAGGTTATTGACATTGTTAAATTATCCTCCAGTCCTGCACAATCTGACGCTACAAAACAGTAATAGTCTGTCTGAGGGAGAACAAATGACTAATATAATAAATAAATATAATAAATATCAAATATCACAGAATAATAGTTTGAAGCAAAGTGAGCCGACTGGAGGTCCGGAGGTGGAGGACAACCAGGCCAAAATAGTTTCACTTTTCAGAGCTGCTGATTTCCTTCCAAACACTTGGAGGGATCAAACAGACGCAGATAGAATAAAATAGATCTACAAGCTTCTATCAATTAATTCACACTTGATAATCACATTGATCCATTTAGATATTAAGACTTTAATTCCAAAATCAGATCTGCTATTTGAAAAAAGTGGAAACTAATCAGCATGAAAACCAATAATGGCACTAATGGTAATGGCAATAATAGATTCTGTAACTTGGAAAAAACGACACTTTTCCAGACTGTGATATTGAATATTGATCAGTGAATTTAACAATTTTCACAAAATAAAATATGTGGTGTTTTGGAAACGAAGTCTTTAAATGCCTTGAATTAAAACGTATAATAAAAGATCCACTCACAGGTTTTCAGATTGTGGTTTTATATGGAGACTAACGACAAACTGGATGACCTGGATCAGTTCTCTGTTCACGTCAAGTCAGGACGGCGTTGGGAGAGTCCAGGCAACATGGCCGCTCGCTCTCCCACCTCGCGCTCATACCTCCGTCATAGAGGCATTAAGCAAAGGCAGAGGCTTTTCTCTTCTTCGTGTTCGGGTTTTCTGGTGGCGCGAGGCTCCATTTCCCAGTTTTCCACGGGGGAATTGGCGTGCCATGCTCAGCGCTGCAGCAGAACAACAAGCCCCCGGGGGCGAAGCCGGCCCAGAGAAACGGGTGTGAAAGATGTCAAAGCAATTACAATAAGCATTACAGTTGTAATCTCCCCTGACACGGGGAGTGTGAATGGAACAGGGCTTCCCACTTTTCCTGCCTCTGGCCTCTCCCCGCTGGCCAAGCGATTGCTTTGACATGCACTAAATGTTTTGCCCGGTAACGGCGCCAGCTCTTGTTTCTCCCAATGCAGAGATGTCTCTCTCCTTGCCCGCGGAGCTGAGGACGTGGTCGGTGTTGTTGGGGTGTAAACAAATTGATGCATGCAGAGAAGCAGCTTTTTTAATACACACAAAGGACGATGTATCTGAGGTGTGAAGCAGCGGCAGCAGACAAAAGAGACAGTCTAGACTCGTGTCCTTGGGTTTTCGGACACGGTGGGCAGAGTAATTATCTGCAGAGGTTTTGAGGTTTATTGTGCGTCTGGACAGTTTTGTCTTGGTCACATGACATCCCATTTCCTCTGCCTTGTGTTGGTCAGATTACTGAGTATATCTGCACCCGGAACAAAGCAGTTAAGGAGGAGAAACGCCAAGTTAGGAAAATAAAACTTTATTTGAAAAGCAAAGGTTTCATTCCATCTCACCAAAACAAAATCACATTACTGCTGTGGTGGATTTTAGTGGCAAGCAGAAATGTCTGCAGTGGTTCTGACGTGCCGACGGTCGGCTGTCTTGCCCCGGGGTCTCGTATTGGTTACGATCAGCGTGGATGAAGTGAGATCTGTCGCCACTTGCAGCCATGTTCACATTTTCAACACCACAACAACAAACCGCTTGCTGTGAACGCTGAATTAAGTGTCTTTCACGTCTTCCTCCATATTCAACTGTCCACGTTTCCCATCTGCGACACTCCCCCTCAGCCTCCTCCGTGTCCTCTCTCCTCCAGAAACCAGGCATGGATCTGGCTGATACCTACATCACCTTCGTCCGGCAGAACCAGGATATCCTCCGAGATCGAGTTAACGACGAGGTGTACACCGAGAAGGTGTTTGATGTGAGTATTGATTCTTGTTTTAAGAGGTAATCCTGACAGGTCGGGGGGGTAGTACAGCTGACTGTAATGACTGTCGTTCTTCAGTGTAATAACGTCTCATCATTTTGGGGAATATTTGTTTATATTGCTGAATGAATGTGGAGAAATCAGCAAATCAGATTCAATCTTAAATGAAAACCAGGTTGAACCGTGTTAAAACATAAAAGACTTCATACAGTAAACTATATAAGGTAAGTAATTGTTTAATTTGAAGTTTCTAATGAAGAATTTTGCCTGATGAATGAAGCACTAACCCTTAAAAAACTCAGGAAGAAAAGACTGCAACGTCCACGTGACACGCCGGATGTGACCAGCAGAACATCTATGCAGAAATAAAATGAAATATTGGGCATTACGTGTTTTATCTTTTTAAAAATAAAAATTGTAACGGTGAACAGGTGTGGAATTGTTCTGAGCCGCGACCGTGACTTTACCCACGAGCCCCTCGGGCAGGACGCCGTCGGTCCTGACAACACCGATAATGGGATTGGACAATAATGGTTTCTCCAGGCCGCCGTTCACAAGCCTCGTCAGACAAAAGCACATTGATTCTCCGTCGCTCTGTTTCACTTTCAGCAGCTTTTTCTCTCTCAAACAAACTGTTGTCGATCTCCATCTTGTTGTGGCGCTCTTCTTCTCTTACTCATCCATTAAGGACACTAAAAAAAAAGCACATTGCAGGAGAAACGAAGAAGGTATCTCTCCCACCGGGGGTTTCAAGGCTCATTCAGGATTACAGGTTTCTGAGGATGCAGCTCCCAGTCTTCTCTCCTCTCTGAACTCCATTTCCTACTTGTCAGAACTTTTCCTCCTCCTATAGATTCATACAGGAAGGCGTGGCATCTAAAACGTCAAAGCTAACAGCTAGGCCAGCAGGGTACCACTTCCCTCACACCAGTCATTTTTACATCATCAGTGAATCCAAGCATCTATTTTCTGTCATGCTAACCTAAAGAGAGGCTGTCAGCGGTACCCAGGTATACTGCATGGCCCTGTGCATCTCCTCCCCTCTCCTCCCTCGTCCTTTCCCACCTCCCTCTGTCTCTCCACTTTTTCCTTTCCTGTCTTAGTAGCCTGTTTGGTGCCTGCACTTCAAAATAAAATGAAAGTCTTATAAGATTATAATCCTTAATAATGCCGTTTCAGCCGACTGTCAGGCCTTCATTTCATTCCTTGTTGTTCCAGAGAGGCGACAGGATCCCGACACCCCGACTGCTTCTGTTGGCCTGTTTATCACTTAGGAGATTCACGGAGGCGTCTGGTCGCCCGGCAGGAGTCGGCCACCCGTCCCACCCCGTCCATATTCTTTACCAAACCACCCCTGGAATCAAATTCATAAGCGCATTTTAGTGGCGAGTCGCAAAACACGCATCAGCACGCCGCCATGGGCCAATGCAGCACATATGGCCACGCAGACCATCCGCTGCATTAGCAACACAAAGCCATGCAATGGATTTCTCCAGCCCACCGAGTCCTCCGAGGATTGGGATTGTGAACCGAGGTGGAGGCTGAGATTGGAGCTACGTGGTGTTGATTTGTGGAGGCCTGGGTCTGGGAGGAAGGAGATGGAGGCAGGAGGAGGGAGGAGGAGATGGAGGGGGGGAGAGGGTGGTGGGAGGAGGAGGAGGGAGAGTGAGCCTAATGGAGCTCACAAGCGCCCAGTCATGCGCCAAGAAGGAGGTGACGGCGGGGCCTCGCAGTGTCTCCGACTCACTCCTTCAACGTATATTACACACACACACACACACACACCTTGGGTTTCTGTGTGTTAAAAAGAAAGTAAATCTCGTGTTCATACAGCAGCTTCGGGCCTCCTGCCAGTTGCATCATGGGTATGCGATTGGCTTGTTTACGTGTGTGTGTGTGAGCGAGTCAAATCCAAATTAATTTACGACTCGTTGTTAACAGACAGTTTTCACCAAATGCTCCAGAGAAAAGAGGACAGGCGGATCACAGGGAGAGTTGGTGAAGCAGGATGCAGGTGGAAACATGTTTTCTCCGTGTGCATGCTCACATGTGCTGCCGGTCTATTTGTGCATGTATGAGAACACACCAGGGAATGCCTTTTGTGTGGATGAGGAGCATAATGCATGCCCTTGCAGTCAGCCGGCGAGTCCCCCCCCCCATCCTCTACACATTAGGAGCCAAATCACCTTGATTAAGCTGCTGACGAGTCCTTGCATAGAGGGAGAGGGGGAGGGGGCTGACCTCCATCCCAGGCCCTCAGGTGTCGTCTGGCTCTTCCTGCTTCCCAGGACGGCATCAGCGGCACAAAGCATCATTACGGTGACACCATCAGAAATGCCCCCCCCCCCCCCCCACACACACACACACACACACACACACAGCCACCATGTAAATAATGTTCCTGCGAGGACTAATGATATCAAACAACGTCATGCATCCACCCCCCAACACCCCCCGCCCCTCACCTTCCTCCGCCGTCCACATATTCCCTCCATCTGTTTTCACCCTCGTCCTCTAATCGGCTCAAATAAAAAGCGTCTCCATCCTCCATCCACTCCCGTTAGCGCCACGCGAGGTGCTCGGCTAGCTGATTAGCACCTAGCTCGCCTCCCAGGGCCGAGTATGAACGTTTTATTGGACTGGATGAGAGCGAAGGAGGCATTTCAGACGACATGGCGTCGTAGCGGAATCGATCCTGCAGCCACAGATCATAATCAGGCTGCAGAGGCAGAAAGGAAATCAGGAACTGTGTTTAAAGTTGAACCTTCATTTATAAGTTTCCCACACATTTAATATCGATTCACTACTCGTTTGCCTGACTCGTATTCACACCGACTTACAGTGAACACAAAAGCGCATGATTACATCAGCGTCCTTACGAGGAACCAATGGTGAGGAGGTCGAGGGTCAGCGCCCACGCCATCCAAGAAACAAATTTCCCAGTGACTCTGGATGATCGTGGATGTTTTTGCTCTGCCAAGTGCACAAACTAACATAATGATCATAGTTCTTGTGTACAATGTAAAATGAAATCCGTCTCTTAAACCAAACGGTGATAATGTGGGTCATCGCCGTGTCAGAGCAATTTCCCCATGCGTTCTTGTCTGACTGATATCTGAATACAACAGGCTCTGTGTGTTCAATAATGTGCAATAATCTGTAAATGAGGATTCGTCTTCAGGTAAGAGACGTGCTGTTATCTCTCGGCTGTGGCCTGGTGGAAGGTGTGAAGGAAGAGTGTTTAATGAAATTACAAAGACGGCTGCAAACACTTTTTTCCCACATTGTGAGTTCAAAGGAGAGCCGTGAACTCTTCCCGGCGCGTGCATTCAGGTGTTTTACAGTAATTGGTGTCTCTGAATAGGTAAATGTTTTACCAGATTTGAATCCTGCTCTTTTGACACCACATCCTTTGACCTTGTGTTGTAGTGTTGCCGATGTGACTGAAGAAGCGTTTCAGAGCCCGTCAGTGTCACTGAAACTTTCTGTGGTCATTTACAGAATGAATGTACTGAATTAGTTAGATGATCCTTGAGCTGTTAAAGCCTCGCTGAATCATTTCTAAAATACATATGCATCAATGAGAGAATATTTTCTTCATCGCTGAGAAACACTTTCTGCAGATATGTTGTTTTTACAGCAGATAAATGAATAGTTTCTATTGTGGTGGAAGATTCAGAGGCTCTGGTTGGATGTTTTTACCTTCCAGTCGTTCTGGTTCTTTGTATGGTGAGATGGCGAGACCTCTGAGAATAAATCTACTGTATGTAATTGGTGGTCGGGTCGGCTCGGGGAGCAAGGCACTCTGGGTAATGGACAATGTTCATGTGTTTTCACAGCAATGGTACACCAACTCCACGAAGGCGGTGTGTGTTTGGCTAACAGACCGACTGGACCTTCAGCTCCACATGTACCAGCTGAAAACACTCATCAAGATTGTCAAGGTAATCTGGGCTGTTGGACACAGTGGGTGGTGGGAGGATGGATGGGTTACCCCACCTAGGGGCCGCCAGGGGCCCCAGGGCAAGCATGGCCCTGCCCTGGGCGTCACCATGGGAACCTCATATAACACAAAATATTAAGACCACCAGAATCACTCATGCATGTTGTGGTAGCAGCAGAACATGGAATCACCAGTGACACAAAGGAGACGTGAAATCAGGGTCACAGCTCTGCCAACATGTCATGGCTGCATACTCCAGTCAAGGAAAATGTCAACTTATGTTGAATTCTCTAAATTCAAGGCCTTGAAAAGTCAACTACAACTGCATGTTGCCTTGGAGTCTGAAAGCAGGTTTTCTCTCTCGGTTGCGTAGAGACAAACACAAACTGCTGCTGTGTTTAACTCTTTACTTATTTTGGGATGAAATTGGTATAAAATTTGATTTAAAACGACATGAAATTGATCTTAAATTTATCCTGCAGAAACCTGTAGTCACCCTGTTAATTAAATATCACAGATTTGGGGTCCTCGGTGGTCCGGGCCGGGGCCAGTTGGTAATCCATGGATGTTTGTGTATATAAGCATTAACCAGATTTTAGTTGAGCTCAATAATGTAATTTAACGAGACACTTTAACAATATTATTCATCTTTTTATTTTCTTAAAATATATAAAATATATAAAAGTGAAGGATGACATCCCAAAGTGCTCGATATCCATTTGGAAATAAAGTTGTTCCCTGGTGTTCATCGCTACTGTTAATGTTAATGTTAAGTAAAGTCCTTGAACATGAAAAAGATTCATTTTGTTAAAGGCGTCTTCAAAAGGTTGAAGTCTCAATTTGAAACTCTTCAAACTGAAATCATAAGGATTTATTTTGCCTTGAAGGTGGTAAACTGAGTTGGGATCAGTTTACCTGAGTCTCACATTTACTCACAGTCACTGCTGTCCACTAAATTATTTTGCATCGGCACACAAATAACGTTGACTTCCATAAGAGTGAGAAATGACCTCCATCACCAGTTGCATGCTGGTAAATCGTGGCTGCTCAGTCTCCATCATTTGGACTCGATTCTAGAAATCTAGTTAACTGGTAAAATAGTTGAAGTGGCTCTTGAGGTTTGGAGGATAGAAAAGTTCCTGCTCTGACTCCATCCAACAGTTCAACAACATCCCATAATACCAACAGTTCAATTTAATGCAAGAAAATGATTTAAAGCAGCAGGACTGTGAGGAGATGGTGAGGCATGGAGGGAGAACTGCTCATCTGCTGTGAATTTGTAGTCTTTTTCTAGTTTGTGATGTGCAGAGACTCGAACCTGACGCCAGCAGGAATGATAATGGCTTCTGAGGCTAAAACCCCTCAGACACGCGTCTGCCTTTCCAGTCGAACATGAAAGACTCGGCCTGTCCTTGAGCCTCACTCTCCTGCTTTTGTCCCAGCAGCCAACAGAAACCTCCTCCCATCATGCTGCATTCCTAAGACGCTCTCTGTTTTCCTTCTCTTGTTATACCCAACTCCCCCCCGCCTCCCCCGACAGAAAACCTACCGTGACTTCCGGCTGCAGGGGGTGTTGGACGGCACGCTGAACAACAAGAGCTACGAGACCATCTACAACCGACTGACGGTGGAGGAAGCCACGGCGGCCGTGAAGGAGGGAGACGGTCTGCAGGGCATCAGCATGAGAGACAGCGACGAGGAGGAGGACTGAAGGCCGCCTCGCCCCGCCCCGCCCCCGTCAGCAACGCCATCACGTCCGCATCGCCTGGAAACCGACCGGTGTGTGTTTTTGCGTGTACATGTGAGGTCAGAGAACGTGGGAAGTACATGTGTGTCAGAATGTATGATGGACAGGAAGTGGAGACGCTCTCGTGATGAGGAACATCCGCCTCCCTCACGCCTATGGGAGCCTCGCCATGCAGCCATACCCTGATTGATGTCACTTTGTACAGCTCGGTGGTCGCCAGCAGATCAGCCGTCAGTGCAGTTCCTGTTTATTTTCATTCTCATTGGTAGCTGGTCGTCCTAAAGCCACAACCCTCGGAGTCTGACTGAGGTCGAGGCCTTCTAGAGTCATTTTCCCAGCAGACACTGCAGGAGTGGGTTGTTTTTACCACATGTTGCCACACTGCTGTAGTTTCTGACCACCCACTCATAACGTCCCCAGAGCTAAATGACAGCTGGTGCAGTGGCTTCACTAATCACGGATGATGGCTTTAGTTGTAAATGATGCAAAAAAAGAAAAATGGATTCAGTTATTGTGCTAACAGGTTGCCAACAGGTTCCAGACGTGGTGAAACTCCCTTTTCTGTTGGGAAATTACAAACTGCCTTCTGACAGGTCTAGACGGGTTCCTACACAAGAAAAGTAAATTGAATTATTTAAAGGTCTTAAAAGGTTTTGGAATTGCACAAAAAGTCTTAAAATGTGGGGAATAAATATTGTTCCAAGACACGTATGACTACATGTTCTATGTAGCTGTAGTCCCACTATCATCTCTGTCATTGTGATATTTATTGTTGTGAAAAATGCGTGATGCGGTCGAGTGGACAGTCATGTTGCACAGCACACCTTGTATTGAATAGCGACCAAAGTGTTCAAATTCTGCCAGGAAAATGGACGTCTGCAGCAGATCCCTGTGCGGAGGGATCCTCCCAGCTCTGTCTAATCTGAACAACAGTGGTAGAAACGTCCCTGTGGGGGGTCCAAGTGCTACAATATCATTTACCGTCTCTTTGAGTATTACATGTTGTCGGTGAAAAGAGTTTTACCTGTAAATTGAAAGCCGTGTTCAGTAGGCCTCAGATCTGTTTTAACTGTCCAATGAGTTCGTGTCAGTGGAGTTCAAAGGCAAAAACAGATGGACAAAAGATATGAAGTATATTTATATTGTCTTATTGTGCACCTGTTTTCTTCAGGTGTTATAAATGTCAGAATTAAAGTGTTTTTAAAGCAGCACCGGGGCCTGTGGTCTGTGTTTCCCTGAGTTCATTCAGATAACAGCGGAATATTCATTTCTCTGTGGAGGTTTTGGCTGCTGGAACAAACGGAGCTGGATTTCCCAGATCCTCACGTCGTAGGAAATGGAATTTATTTGCACAGATGGTGAGAAAAACATTTGAAAAAGGAGAAGAAAAGAAATATAAACTGCAGGTGAGACAGAAACGTCTGATTTACTGACTCTCCATTTGTGCAGATTTCTGGATCTCGGCCACACTGGAGATTCAGCCCAGTAACCTGTCTGTCAATAAAAAACACCAATAAACCAGATCTATATTTTAAACATATTTCCTGATAAAATGTTACTGTTATATTGGAAGCAATTTAAAATCAGTCTACTTTTCTAGATCATACAGCAGCCTGGCTACTCCCAAGAATTCTTTTTTTAGTCAAACATCTAAATGTTTTCATGCAGGTAAAACATGTAGCATTTGTTCTAAAATATACCATTATTTATTAAATTATCGAGTTGGACACGTTAACCGTTTTTAAAAGCTATCCCTGTTTTCAGATTTCATCATTACATCTACATCAACCTCAGCCTTTTCCATTCAGTTGGCTGTCACCCATCAGCCTCCCTGTGTCTCCGCTGTCTTTTCAGCACAAATGAGAAGTGAGCATCAGATCTTTCCACCCACGACCCGGTTCACTGGTCGTGGAGGCTTATTACTACCAGACTGATCAGGAATCAGTTTACAGACGAGTACGCTCGTACTGATTCTTCTCCCTGCTCCAGTCTCTCATTTTGATTTTTTAAAAATGTTATTTTATTTTACCCAAAAAATGTTCTCATTTTTAATTTCTGATCCCTTATGATCCTCTTTTTTTGTAAAGAATAGGATGTCATTGAACGCATCACAGGCCGCTCACTGGTACTTCAATCTAATTATGAGAAAAGATTTGGTTAGGAAATATTACCAATGGCTATAGGCCTAGTTATTAATATATTACTATTATTATTATTTTATTATATTTTCTCTTGTGCATTTGAAAGAATAAAAGCGAGTTCATTTAATATCGCAAAATAAAACACAGACCAAATGACTAAAGCGTTATGATATAATGAATGGAGAAACGCAGCCGGCGTCACTAAACCAGAATGAAATGTCAGTTTCCGTCTGAGTCTAAATCCTGAGATGAATCCGTTTTCACCAAACAACCACTGGAAATATAATATAATATATTATGATTATAATAATATAGATAATAATTGTAATCACAGGGACATTGTCTGGGTGACCCTTGAGCTTTTTACTATTGGTTGCTTGTAATGTATCAGCTAAATGCCTAAAATAGCTAATAATAATAATAATTCAAAACCGTAATTTTCCATATTAGTTTACTATTTTAATTTATCAAAGACACTTGTGTCATTAACGGTCTTTTCTTCCTTGTAGTAAAACAAAATAAACTGCCAAGACTGTTAAAATGTATTTATTATTATTATTATTATTATTGTTATTATTATTATTTGTTAGGCATTACATCTCATCCAGAGCAGAATAAGCTTCAGTTCTCCTCCTAATATTCGTTTTTCCTCCAGTTGTATTTCATCTTGATGCGTCTTCAGGCCCCAGAATAAAACCACTGAAGGGTTTTATTTTCTCTCCTGTTCAAACCTGAAACAGAAATTTAAAGTCACGCAACCATTCCGCTGCTACACCGCAGACTGACCGGGAAATATCATGTGAAAGTAAATAGAAAAAAATATTTTCTCACTGTTCTGATGGGGAAATAATATCCCGTGATGAAATGAAATGATTGACTGTCTCGCAGCCTCATCGGGGATGTGAGCTCCTCTGCCGGGTGGGTTTGGTGTCTAATCTCGCTGCGTAAAGAGCCGTTTGGATCACGGTGGATGTGAGCTGGGACGGGTTTTATGTGACTGGACATCCGTTTCCTTCTTACTTCACCTTTTAGTGCCGCGCAGCTTCAAGTTTCTGGTCCTCGACTCACTGAGGCTCTGTTGGTTTTTGCGTAAAAGAAAAGACGTTTTGGATCAAAGTTGGTGATGCCCTGAAACAGGCTGTGATCGAAAAAAAAGTCTAAGTTCAGCCGTAGTATAATATTACAGCGTCGTGTTTGAACCGTGCGTAAAACAGGACGGGGTTGGGTTTGGAAAAGAGGCATCCAAATCTGATATAAACTGACAGCCTGACCCCGCTGGGCGTCTGTCGTGTTGCGATTTAAAATGATGTCACATGAAGCCACAAGGGGACCTGGGATTTACCAAGTACCTTCCAGTTGAACAGGAGCCCTGCTACTAAAGGACAACCTCCTCCTCCAGCGGCGACAAGTGGAGAATTGACGGAGGAGAATTGAGCAAATTATCTACTTTCCTCTCCCTTCTTGGCCGGTAACGATCGGCGAGGTCTCGGCTCTCCACACGCCTTATTGAACCGCCCTGATTGTCCACAATCAACTCAAAGCGGGGGACAGTGAGGGGGGTTTACCCGTCAGATGATGTCCTTTCCAGCGGGCCGGTGAGGAGCAGCACCGACCCCGGCTCTCTAGCAGCTTGTTGCCGTGGCTGTGGAGGTGATGGACGGTCCTCTCCGCCGCCCAGCGGGGATCCACGGCTCCCCCCCGGCTTCTGGGAACCAGCCTGCGGGCTCCGACATGATCACCTCCAGCAAGCCTCTCGCTTTCTCCATCGACCGGATTATGGCCAGGACGCCTGAACCAAAGTCGATACCGCTCCCCAGCTGGTTCCAGCCCGCTCCCGTGGGGAAACCCGACATGTGTCCGTCCTCCCTGCATTGCATGATCCCTTTGGTGCCGCTCGGATACGAACCGGGCCACCGACTTAACATCACCGGACTGGACCCCAACCATTTCGACGCGTCTTCTCATACTTCCACTGACTTTCTGGGCTTTGGGTTGAACTATAAGAACCAGCAGGAAGATGTGAACCAAACCGCCGGCCAGTACAAACTCTTCCGTCCCCGGGTGGTGAACCAGTCGTCCTTTCCCACCATGGGGGCTGTTTGTTACCTGAACTGCGGGGAGAGCGGCTGTCCTCCTCCGGCCGGCCTGGTCAATCTCCATCCCATGGCCTCCTACCTCCTCACCGCCCGGCACAAAGCCTTCCTGGCGGAGAAGAGCAAACCTGGCCAGGCGGCGGACCGGTACCCGTCCGGTGTGGCCTTCAAAGAGCTTTCCCAGAGCCAGATCCAGCACTACATGAAGGATAGGGATCAGATCCTTTCCGACAAAATCTTCAAGGGTTCGACAGCCCGGCTGAGCAGCTCCTGTCCGAGCAGCAAGCCTAAAGTTTTCACCTGTGAGGTTTGTGGGAAGGTGAGTCTGAATTTACATTACATTTTACATTACATTATTGGCATTTAGCAGACGCTTTTATCCAAAGCGACTTACAATAAGTGCATTCAACATAGGTAGGCAAGAAAACTACTAGTCACCAGAAATCGTAGGTGCATTTCCTTCCTAAACAAGCAACTAAGAGCATAACTAGTGCTAAGGTAAAAGTGCAATTTAACATAATTTACACCAAAACTACCAAACATGATATGAATATTATACATTTCTAGGGACAAAGTGGAGCAATGACTATTTATTCAATATGAAGAAGTATTAGTCACCAGACTACCAGTTTAGAAGATCATGGGTCAATTTATTGTTAGATTTGGATTCTAAATAATTTTCTGGTGTTCTTTTTCCTTGATCCATTAAAATGATAAAAACTATAAGATCAAATTTCGACTCGTTGATCTGGAGATAGACTCGGTGGTTTCGGGATAATTCAACACGTTTAATGATTTTGGTTTGTTTGAATGTGTTTTTCTGTCCAGGTGTTTAATGCCCACTACAACCTGACGCGCCACATGCCCGTGCACACCGGCGCTCGTCCGTTCGTCTGTAAAGTGTGTGGGAAAGGATTCCGCCAAGCCAGCACCCTCTGCCGCCATAAGATCATCCACACTCAGGTAAGAATTGACAGCAATTCGTTTTATTCCAAGTAATACGTTACCTTAGTTAGAAGCAATCCGTTACTTTTATTAAAATTGAAAATGTATAATTATAACTCCAAATATGTAGACAGCGTTACAAAATATTGTAACATGCTGGTTGTAGAATTTGATCTGACTTCGTGATCAATGTTTTATTTCCTTAGAATATTCTTAGCGGAACCATAAAGAACTCTGATTTGTTCTTTAAATCATTATGGTTCTTTAAATCATTAAAATAACTCTGATTTGTTCAAATAAAAACCTGCTAAATTAGAATGAAGAACCCAGTGTGGTAAATAAATAAATAAATGTTCTACTGCTAGGTTGGAACATTTCATGTTCTCAACAGAACCATAAATGTTGTGCTGCTATAAATCCTGTTTTTTTTTAAATGTTACATTTTACTAAGGCGAAAATGTAAACAGTAGGTTAATTTATTTTTATTATCACTCTATGAAATCATTACAGACTAAAGCTGTTTTAATCTTTAGATTTACTAATTTCATCCTGTTAGTCTGTCCAGTGAGAACAGATATAATATCCCTATAATATTCCTATAATATCCCTATAATATTCCTATAATACCCCTATAATATTCCTATAATAACCCTATAATATTCCTATAATATCCCTATAATATTCCTACAGGGTGTTATAATTTTGCTTAATATTTGTATCATTATAAAATGTATTATATCACTATAGTTCCTTATGGTGAGAGTTATTATTTCATTCTGTTTCTATAGTAATTCTAAGATATTATAGACTAATAACGTGTGCGTTTATTACAGGAAAAACCACACAAGTGTAACCAGTGTGGGAAAGCGTTCAACCGGAGCTCAACCCTCAACACGCACACGCGCATCCACGCCGGATACAAACCGTTCGTCTGCGAGTTCTGTGGGAAAGGATTTCATCAGAAAGGTGAGAAATTCATATTTTTATCTTTCTAAAATAATGTAGAACCATGAGCTCACGAAATAAAATTTAAAACCCTTTGTTCAATTTACCAGAATATGGTAAACCTTACCTTTCCCGAAGAGACAAATCACTTTAATATTTCTATAATATTCCTATAGCGACTCTGTGGTGCAGTGACCATATTGTATTTTATGGAATTTTTTTTATCTCCCATAATTTCACTTTAATATTCCTATAAGAACTTTTACCGTGATATGTCTATAGTATCATTCTCAAAATTATTGTACATTTTCGTATCGAGTGTTTTGTTTGCAGCTTTTCAGTCTGAAATAAATGTTAACATAAATTCATATCATATATTCATCAAGTAAGTGTTAAGTATAATATATTATATTGACGTAGGGCCTTTTATTTATATTGTTTTACTTTTATTTTATTTTTAAATTATATACGTTTTTATAGTGACCTTGTATTTGTTTTTATCTCCTATGCTATCATTATGACATTATTCGTTTTGCTGTGATATTTGTATAGTATCCTTCTAAAATGTATGATAGGAATACTATAGTTGTTGTAGTTGTTTTCACCTTTTAAGGCTGATATAATTTATAACAAATTAAACTTATACATTATAGTAAGTAGTACCTAGCTGTCTAAAAACTTGTTTTTTTCCTTAACAGGCTAATATAAGGCCTGTTAAGGAAAAAACAAGATTTTTATAGTGACCTTGTCGTACTTTATGGTCTTTTTCGTCATGGTAATATTCCTATAGGAATAACATCTTCCTGCTGGTTCTTATAGTATCCTTCTAAAATTTAAACAAAGAATACTATAATTCATTTTCCTGAGGGTGTTCATATTTTCAGACTGACATACATCTTAATAATTTAGTAATTTAGTAATTTAGTATAATTAATTCATATTTTTTTGGTATTTTTTGCTATCACTATAATATTGCTTTAATATTCCTATGGGGACTTATAGTGTATCTCTGGTACTCAATAGGGAGTTTTGTATTTTTATAGCATCCTTCTCCAGAAGAGCACATTTTACTTGTTTGGGAACAGACTGTGGGTTGCTATTCCTGCTAAAATGTATCATAGGATTACTATAGTTGTTTTCCTGACCATCCTACATCTTTCCTTGTCCAGGTAACTACAAGAACCACAAGTTGACGCACAGCGGGGAGAAACAGTTCAAATGCTCGATCTGCAGCAAAGCTTTCCACCAGGTCTACAACCTGACCTTCCACATGCACACGCACAACGACAAGAAGCCGTTCACCTGCCCGACCTGCGGCAAGGGCTTCTGCAGGAACTTTGACCTGAAGAAGCACATCAGGAAACTTCATGACTCCTCCAGACCCCATTCGCCCCTGAGACCTGACACTAACTAAACCTGACCCTGAGTCTATACCCTGACCTGATACCCTGCGTCTATACCCTGAGTCTATACCCTGACCCGATACCCTGAGTCTATACCCTGACCCGATACCCTGAGTCTATACCCTGACCTGACACACTGAGTCTATACCCTGAGTCTTTACCCTGTCCCGATACCCTGAGTCTATACCCTGACCTGATACCCCGAGTCTATACCCTGACCTGATAACCTGAGTCTATACCCCGACATGATACCCCGAGTCTATACCCTTACCCTATACCCTGAACTTGATCCTATACCCTAGACCTATACCCTGAACTTGATCCTATACCCTAGACCTATACACTGAACCTGACCCTATACCCTGAGTCTATACCCTGCCATGAGTCTATACCTTGATCCTATTCCCTGATCTTATAGCCTGACCCTATACCCCGACCCTGATGCCATACCCTGACCCTATATTCTGACCCGAAGAAGCACATCAGAAAACTTCATGACCCCTCCAGCCACTCAGACTTGACCCTTTACTCTGACCTGCAAACGTGCAACGCCACCAAACCACCTGGCTGTGATGCTTTCCTCTCTCAGCCCGTGTGAGACTGATGAACTTCATAGAGGACAAGTTGAACTTTTTTCCCATTACTTGTCCCCTTATTATTAGTCTACCATTTTTATTATGGTGGCTAATTCTGATATTATTAGTCAGCAGTTCATTTTCAGTTAGTTTTCATTATTTGTTATTTTGATCTCAGGATGTGAGATTGATGAACTCCAAGACCAGGGATGTAGTGGAGGGTAAACCCACCGAAAGTCAGTTTATACACTTCTTATTTGCAGATGAGACCCATAGTAGTATCAAACTGATACAACTTACTGTGATGTATGCTATGAATTTATGTTATATGACGTTAGTGATGTTATGAGGATATGATCCTTTATTGGGGGAAAAGCATAAATGAATGTTTTTCTGAAACTCTAATAGATTTTTGTTCATATTGGTGGATGTTTGCCTCATCATGATCACTGACTGGAGTAGTTAACCTCCCTTGTTCTTTACTGTACCACTACATCTCTGGTCATGACTTATGGAGGATTTGTTGAACTTTTCCATCAGTCTATCATTATTTTTTATTTCAATCTCAGGATTATTGTAAAAAATGTTTTATGATATTTATTTGAAATTGTATCGCTGTTATAACTTAAAAGTGAAGAACTGGACTATATACATAGTTTTTTGTCACGCCGAAAGCTCATTCTATGAGGTCTGCCACTGAACAACAGGCCTCCTACTGTACAGAGACGCTTAAGAAGGGAACAATAATAAAGCAACTGTGTGTGTCAATTTTGGTCAATACAATACTTTAAAATATCAGTCTGCAAATATTTAAAAAATATTGACTTCATATTTTATCGACCCTATATATATATATAGATATATGTATATATACATATCTATTTATATATGTATTATCTATGTATGTCTATATAGATATATGTACATATGTATTTAGTATAGATTTATTATCTATTTATATACATTGCTTTGCAAAATTATTCAAACCCCTTCACGTTTTTAACATTTTGCTGTGCTATCAAATTATTTCAAAACATTTCAAAACACATTATTTGGGATTTTTTGTCTGAGTTCTATCAAAGCACTCTATTCTATCAAAGAGAAAACAAAAGTGGTCAAAGCAACTGCCTACCACTCAGCGTTACCTCCGGCTTGGTCGGGCGTGCCTACAGACACAATTGGCCGTGTCTGCGCGTGGGAAGCCGGGGGGGTATGTGTCCTGGTTGCTGCACTAGCGCCTCCTCTGGTCGGTCGGGCCGCCTGTTCAGCGGGGAGGGGAACTGGGGGGAATAACGTGTTCCTTCGCACGCGCTACGCCCTCCCGGTTAAACTCCTCGCTGTCAGGTGAAAAGAAGCGGCTGGCGACTCCACATGCATCGGAGGAGGCATATGGTAGTCTACACCCTCCCCAGACCGGCAGAGGGGGCGGAGCAACGACCCGGACTGCTTAGGCAGGGGGAATTGGACATGAACAATTGGGGAGAAAAAGGGGAAAAAAAAAACAAGGGACCAAACAAAAATTTATGTCGACGGATTAAACTAAAATAACAGAGAACTCAAGTTTGCATAAGTATTCAACCCCTGTACTTTGTTCATGGTAAATTGCCACACCAGCAAAAATTATATATAATTAATATGTTTAGTTTAAGGACATGCATTACATTTACAGGTCTTGCATTTGCTGGACAAACATTTCATGCTAAATTATCAGTCTAAAATTATTATTGTTATTATTATTCAAACATTTTTTCAGGCTGCTTATGAGTAGTTTTTGTATCTGTGGAAACAAACAGTTTGAGGTTTTCACCAGACAGTGACAGTTAATTTTGATGTGAAATCTAGAATCACCTCCAGTTGGACATAAATTCATTCAAGAATCATATGAATTTATTTCTGATTTCTGATTGACCTCAACAGTCAGGTCAACTCATCCTGTAATTCAGAGTTTGTCAGACCTAAACGTTTCTGTAAGACAGATTTTGTGGAAATGTTGAGGTCTGATCATCTCGTCCAGCTTTACTGGACGAGTAGAGGGCCTGTATTGATCCAGCTTTTATTTGGGGTCAGGAATGTAGTGGAGATTAAAACCAGTTTACCCCTTTTCAAGATAACATATATTTGTATTTATCTTGGTAGATTTCTGATTTTCGAAAATGGAGGAAAAACTCAAATTGTCCATCTCTGAATTTCCCGAGCTGTCCAACTCTGTTAGAGAAGTGGTTCATGGTGAGATGTCAGCCTTCACCTGATTGAATATGGACATTATAGTTCTACTGATTTGGACAAAGCTTCATTGGTTTTCAATTAGCACCACCCAGTGTGCTGGAGGGGCTACACATTACGCTTTTCAATGTGGGTGAGCACAACAGCTCGTTCTTTTGCTGAAATGTGAAAAAAACCCATAAATGTCATCCTAATTTTAACTAAATCCTAACCAAAGTTGTTTTAGTTGCCAAAACCAGTTTTATTAGATTTTGGTGCAACTCAAGTAGTTAGATTTTACTTTGGTGCACAGCTGGCCATATGTTATATTAATCAATGTGTAAGTGTTGTATGAATCAAGAGTGCAACAGAATTGAATCTTCATGGTTAACTTCTGTTTCTGACTGAACTGATCATTTCATCACTGATACATCTGATTGATTTAGTGTTTAGCTCATGTAGCTTGTTAGCTAGTTAACCATAGTATCTGGTCAGATAACCATCAATGTCTTGTTGTTAACACATCTGGTGAGCACACTAGCTAACGTAGCTAGTAGAAGCTAGCGTTAGCAGTGGCTAGTAGTCCCATGTTAACAGTAACTAAACTAGCCTGCTGGCTAGTTAGCTAGCTACCAGTTTGTTCAGGTTAACTGAGCTGACTCTTCTCCAGCTCCAACTCAGAGTGTTTGGGAGTAGAGACTAGGGCTAAAGACAAGACAGTTTACTGAGTCACAGTAACCTACATTTGGAGACAAATCTACCTGATCACACTGATCACTTTTACTGAGAACGTTACTGGATGATCTACAGACTGTCTCTCTCTAGGCCTGGAGGTTTAATCTGTATCACTCGATCAACCACAGTCTCCTACTGGTTCTACTGGGAGCTGACCAGTACAACCACAGTCTCCTACTGGTTCCAATGGGAGCTGACCAGTACAAGCAGTATCCTACAGCTCCACTGTTAGGGGTTCAGTGCCTTGCTCAAAGGCCCCTCAGCAGTAGTTGCTGGTTGAATGTTGTTTCTCATTCACCCTCCCTGCTCAGGTTTTCTTAGCTGGTCTGAGATCAGCAGCATTAAGCTGCTTAACAACATTCCCTCGTAAGCGGTGTTATGTATCTTAGGTGTGTACTAGTTATGAAGCCACCAGTGTGTCTTCCCTTCTGAAAAAGGACTATAGTAATGCTATAATCAATATTATTTCCTATAGTATCACTATAATATCATAGGAATATTATAGTGATACCATGAGCAATAAAATAAATACCCTAAGGCTCTATTGAGTAGCACAGACACACAAATAATAGGACTATTAAGAATATCATAGTGATACTATAGGAATATTATATAAGTATTTATGGAGAAGTGTAACGATATAATATAATACCAAGTAATACCAAAAATACCATATCATAAAAAATACCATAAAGTAACTATACTATAAACTATATAATGGTAAATAAAGTATGATGTTCTCTTTAAAGTCACTGTTCAGTAGCGCAGACTCACTGTCGCCCCCAACAGGAAGGTTCTAGACATGTTATAGTGATTGTTTCGTAGGCTTGCTCATATGGATATTATAGGAATACTACAGAAATATTACAATGATTTATTCGTCGGTATGTGCGGGTCCTTGCGTCATCATAGTGCGACGGCCGGAGCAGGAGGCCGCTCCTCAGCTCTGGAACCTGATTGGCGGGGAGACAAACCCAGACAAATCCTCGCTCTTCATTGGCCAGGCTGCCTCGCTGATCTCCCGGGTGGACAGACCATCCGCCCCGCCTCGACAGGCGCTCACATGTTCTACAGATCGTAGAGGCGGCGCTGACGTTCCCTGTCCGGGTTATCAACTTCAGCAGCGTAGACCCATTCAGCTAGCATAAAACCGGAAAATTGGCGACACTGCCTCCAAAATAAAATACTTAGTCGCTTGGAAAATAGAATTAAGGATACAGGAAAAATAATATAAATAAAAATAAATCAATGGGATGTCATTTAACTTATTTTCTTCATATTCTTTTCATTGTTATATATTGCACATATCTTTGGTTTATTTTTTTTACTTGTCATTGTACATCTAATTCTTATTTTTGGTATAAGTTCATATAGTATATATTTTTCATAAATTTTTGCTTTGTCTCAATAAGTCCTGCTGCTACTACTGCTGTGATTTTGCACATCCCCTTAATGCTGTAATCCATATTTCTATCAAGCAGAGTGGAATCATGAAATATGGAGTGAAACTATAGACACTCAAGTGTGTATTCAATGAGTCAATTCACTAAACCCCAAGATGTGGCAAAATCCCTGCATCAAATATGATTTTTAGTCATAGGGACTGACTACATATTATTTGGTTAATACAATAAATTATTAGTCATAGTTCACCAAACTATCAGTTTAGAGGGATCATTGGCCCTGATGCTCCTTGATGTGGATTATTTTATAGATATGATTTTTTTCTTGCTCTTAGCTTTGAATTATAATTATAAAAAACTACAAGATAAAATATGGACTCAATTGACACCTATCAAATGCCTTTTGGAATGTTATAATTAAGGCTAAAACTAGTAAAAATTGATGACTTGAGAAGAACATTTAAGTGATTTATTTTGAAATTATAACCGGAAACTTGTTTATTTATGTACCTTGACACGTTCCTTGTAGTGATCCTCGTCTCACCTCTGTGTGATTCTCCAGTCTGTGGGCAAAGCTTCGCCACATTGCGTCTCCAGGAGTTGGTGTTATTACTTGTTGTAACGTGTTATAAGGTGTTATAAGGTGGGTTCCGGTTTGTCCATTAATCTGCTGCCGTGCGTGAATCCATTTCTTCAGCTACGCGTCACCTCCGCCAACTTGTGATAGTAATGAGTCGTTTCGATACCAAGTCATGAATTTCGATACTCGAAACTTATCGATACTTAAAAAAAGGGGAAACACTGTTTTGCTTCAGTCTGTATTTCGTTGATGGACACAACAGGGGAGTTAACTAGGACCTGGTCTGGACCAGACCGGACCAGGCTATCCAGGAGGTGGTGCATGTGGCATGGACCCACCGAGAAACCCACTATAGCAGCCCTGTGATATTCCTGTAGGGACTCACTTCTCCCGTGGTATCACCATAATAATCCAGTAATACTGTAGTGATTTATAGAGTGAGTGAGTTTATACTTGTGACTTAGTTCTGCTGTAATACTTGTATACTGTCCCTCTGAAATTACTATAGGATTACTACAGTACCCACCTGTGTTTTAATGCCGGCTGGTACTGCATCAAATCATTTGATGATTGTATTTTAATTATTGGATTTATGGTGCAGCGGCACTGTAAACTTTACTTTTACTTAATGGTGTTTTTATTCTTTACTTTTACTTAATGGTGTTTTTATTCTTAACTTTTACTTAATGGTGTTTTTATCTCCTATAGCATCGCTGTAATATTTCTATTAGAATTTATATTGTGTCTATTATACTCAGTTGTTAGTGTATAGTGACTATTCCTATTACTGCGGTGCGTTTTCATGAGTGTGTTATGAGGCCTCTCTCATGACCACCTGTCTGTCTGCAACTCTCTCCCTGAAGCAAACTAAACCTGGCCTATGGCCCTTTGCCTGGCTGCCTGAATAACCGGTTACCTGTCTGTGTGCGGTTACCTGTCTGTGGCTCATAGTTCTCGTCCCAAGCAGGGGAGATAAAGTCATGTTGCGACTCCTAAGCCACCAAGGTAGGAGGACGAGGAGCTGCCTCGGGGGCCAGAGGCGCTATGAGCACCACAAGAGCATCATGGCGATCCGCCGGGAGGACATCAACCCCTGGGAGAGGAGGGCACCGCTGGCACCGCGGCACGTCAAGGAGCTCACCAACCGTGGCCACAAGGTCCTGGTCCAGCCCTCCAACCGGAGAGCCATCCATGAGAAGGTAAAGTAGAGGACCTGAAAGGAATAATCCAAGTTTTGATTCCCTGTTAACTGACGAGAAAATGGACACCAAAATCATCCAGGGGTCCCCAGTAAATCACTGGCTCTGGGCTCCATGCTAACACTTTAGCATACACTATGCTGAGTGATAGCAGGCTCCATGCTAACACTTCAGCATGTTGAGTGATATATTGTACTCTATTTTGTGCTTTTCTTCTGCCCTGCTGAATTCATTTTCTTGCTGCCACAATCTAATTTCCCTATGGGGGAAGTTTCGTCTTATCTTATTTGTTGCCAGAAGTGTAGTAAAATAATAATCATGATCAATAAGTGTGATCACAATATCATTACCAATACCAAAATAATTGCCGTTATCATTTTATCAGGAAGGTGTGGCTGCAGCCCGAGGCATCCTGGTGCCAGCCAGCCAGCCTGAACTCAACTAACTGTGTTTTACTTCCAGTACTATGAGAAAGCAGGGGCCATCATTCAGGAGGACATCTCAGAGGCGTCGCTGATCATCGGCGTGAAGAGGCCGCCGGAGGAAAAGGTCTTTCCCAGGAAGACCTACGCTTTCTTCTCACACACCATCAAGGCGCAGGAGGCCAACATGGGGCTTCTGGACGACCTTCTGAAGAAGGTAGAACCCAGAGAGGCTTACAATAAGTATAGTAGGACCATCTTGACTTCCTGGACTGACCTTAACATGATCATCTACAATGATCAAGTTTTTAATTGCAACAATCATTGACTTGAACTTCATTTAAGTCAATAGAGTTCTTAGCAGTTTACTACTTCCACCTTATTGCTGCATAGATGAAGCCTGAGAATATCATTGAGGCATTATCACATGTTAGCCTTTCATCAGTGGTCTGGAGGTCTGGAGGGATGTGGTTGAAGGAACAGAGGGAGGTAAAGGAGAGGGAGACCAATGCTGTTTGGGCTGCACCATGATGATGAAGCACCAAAGACTGGATATGTTGTGACCCAGATGAGCAGCTCTGTAGGTTGTTGTGGTTCACAGGCTAACAGGCTGCGTCACGCATGGTCATGTGCTCGTTGTTATTTTTATTTTGTGCTGGCAGCAGCTAGAGCTTAGAGAAGCAGGTTTGAATCCAAAACCGCCTGGAAAAACCTGGATGGGGAAATGAATCCTCCCTCAGCAACGACTAGCAAGATGTCTTGTACTGGTCACCTCCCAGTGGAACCAGTAGAAGGTTGTGGTTGTGCTGGTCACCTCCCAGTGGAACCAGTAGAAGGTTGTGGTCCTTGGATAACAGTGTGTTTCAAATGGGTTCCCTCAAAAAAACAAACAGAAAACAGAAAAGTGAGATAGATTTCTGTTTGTGTGTGTGTGTGTGTGTGTGTGTGTGTGTGTGTGTGTGTGTGTGTGTGTGTGTGTGTGTGTGTGTGTGTGTGTGTGTGTGTGTGTGTCTCACTGCAGGTTCCTGTATTACTGTGTTATCTGTGTTTTGAAGACTGGACCTTGTTTTGTCTCGGTAGGACATTCGTCTCATCGACTACGAGAAGATGGTCGACGCCGACGGCTACCGGATCGTGGCTTTTGGCCAGTGGGCCGGAGTCGCAGGTAGGGCTTGAATCTCCTTTGAAAAACTGAAAAAATGCAGTCAATCTTTGTAATGTGGCGGCTGTGGCTCAGTGGAAGAGCAGGTTGATCACAAGGTTGGCGGTTCGATCCCCAGCTCCTCCTGTAACAACTCTTGTGAAACTTGTGAAACTCTTGTGATGCTATTACTTTGATTGATTGACTTTATTTCAGACATGTAAGAACAACACACATGAAACAATACAAATACTCAGTAAAAAAACAATAAAATACAATAAATAATAATAATAATAAATTTAAAGAAATAAAAAAAATCATACAATCAAATTCATAGTAAATAAATGTGTGTTCCATGCCTGAAAAGGAACTGGAAGAAGACCACTTATTTACTCCGACCCCTTTTTCATAAACCTTAATTTCATATTAATTCAAGTCATATGTTGTTTTTAATGCATGTATAGATAAGATATAGATAACTGAGTCAGCAGTCAGATGTGTTCATGTCGTGTCAACCTGCCAACCTAAATCAGTGATTCTTCTTGCTCTGATCAAGTTGAATCCTGAAACACTTCCGTCTCCTTGGTTTCAGGAATGATCAATATCTTGCATGGCTTAGGACTGCGCTTCCTCGCTCTTGGCCACCACACTCCGTTCATGGTAAGACTCCAAACACATCAGCCGTCTCTCTCTGGCCAAGCTGCAATGCAGAAACGCGTCATTTATTTTTATTTTTGTAGAACTGTAGAACGCATTTAATCATAAGAGGCGTCGCGGTGGCTCGGTTAGCACTGCTGCCTCACAGCAAGAAGGTCCAGGGTTCGAGTCTCGGCCCTGGTCCTGCCTGTGGTCTCCTGGTTTCCTCCCACAAAGACATGCATGTCAGGTGGATTGGAGGCTCTAAATTGTCCATAGGTGTGAATTGAGTGAGTTTATCCCCCGGAAGCAGGTATGGAAAATAAATGAATTTCACCAGAAGGACCAGAGGAGCCTTCCGCCTTCAAACCGTCCTCCTACATAGTCTGAACCTCACTGACTAAAACTGACCGTCTTTGACATTCCAGTTTGGCCTCAAGTCGTCATCTTAAAAACGACTTCCTGCTTCTGATTCGACTCTTATCGCATCACTTCCTGTTCCCCGCAGCATATCGGCATGGCTCACAACTACAGGAACGTCAGCCAGGCCATCCAGGCAGTGAGGGATTGTGGGTATGAGATCTCCACGGGGCTCATGCCCAAGTCCATCGGCCGTGTAACGTTTTGCTTCACCGGGACCGGCAATGTGTCCAAGGTAAGAGGAGCGCTACCCTCACTGGCTCCAACCTTTAGTCGGGAAATGTTAATCCCAATAAGTTGTTTGGGAACTGGAGTCCACAGTGTTGCTCTGGTCTCCTTCACTGCAGGGCGCCCAAGACATCATCAACGAGCTTCCTGTTGAATACGTTGAACCTCATGAGTTGAAAGACGTCTCTGAAACTGGGGGTACCAAATTCCCTTTGCTTGTCTTTGTAGTTCAATGTTGTGTTCAAGTGTATGTGGACCACGTCACCCTGCTGCTGTCCGATGGCTGATTGGAAGTGGCTGAGCTGTAAAGCAGTAACAGGCTGGACATATATCAATGCTCATATTTAATTGGCTGCTGAGGAGTGATGTCACCAAAAAGTTCTACACCTAAAAACAGGGAAACGAGGCAGCTGTGGTCAAATGAATGAAAATGAATAGTATTTTGGCGACTAGTCTTCTTGAGTTGCTTGCTTGGTGTGAATGTGTGCTGCAGCATTTCAACGTGCATCATGTCCGTTGGATCATCTTCCTGTTTCCTGCCAGACATGACCAAAGTGTACGCCACGGTCCTGAGCCGTCACCACCACCTGATGAGGAAGAGCGACGGCATTTACGACCCCTTGGAGTACGAGAACCACCCGGAACGGTACACCTCGCATTTCAGGACCAGCGTGAGTCTGACGTCGGTCCTCTTATCTCTGGGGTTCAATTCCCTGCGTAGAGCAAGGCACTTACACTGCCAAGGTTAGGGGTTTGTTTCCCACTGTGACCACCCACGCTAAGTGAGTATTGAACCAGCAACCTTTTAGTTAGTAGCCAGTGTTTCTACCTCCATCCTGCGATCACCCTTATATTTGATGTAGTGTAAAAAGTGCTCAAAGTGCATCAAAGTGCTGTTGTGCCGTCTCAACCACAGGTGGCGCCCTACACAACGTGCCTGATCAATGGGATTTACTGGGACCCCCAAACCCCCCGACTCCTCAGGCGGCTGGACGCTCAGAAGCTGATGAAGCCCATCGAGCCGTCCTCTGCTGCCACTGAAGGATGGCCAGAGCTGCCTCACAAGTAAGACATCACTTACACCCTGGGGTGCCATAGTGGGGGGAATAGGGGTACTGACCACCCAGGGCCCAAGCTGAGGGAGGGCCCCTAAAGTATCTAGGCTTAAATGCCTTTTGTGGTCCTCAAGTGTACATTTATACTTTCATTTCACATTGATCTGGTTCTGAAACAGGGTTTGGTTGAAATGTGACACATCGACCGTGGGAGGGAAACTGGAACAAGCGCAAACACAATTTGGCTCCTGTGCAGACTTTGAACAGGAGACGGCTGGTGAAAGTTTAATCGTGACAGCCGGGTAGCTCTATCAGGGTAGTAACCAATCGCCATAGTTTCAGTTAGGGATGTGTCAGTAAATGATCAGTAAATGTGTGTTTGGTTTGTAGATGGGTAGACGTAGATGTTTGTCACTTACAGGGACGTCAACAGCAGAATATGAGCTTTATCTCCTAGATCACAAACTGTGACTCTAGACTGATCCTGATCCTGACTGGCTGGTAAGTTAGTTCCAGCCTCTCTGCATGGTAACCAACCATCGTTTGGAGGTCTTATGCTATTCTAAAAATGTACTGGCTGGTGAGATCGTGAAAGCAGCTGGTGAGCGACTATGGCCTGTAAACATGAAGTCAGTTTCCTGGCCTGAATAAGACGCCTCCTCAACCGTCCATTCAGTCAAGTGCAGTAAACGATCCATCCGCTGCGGCTTGGTTGATTGGCTCGTGGGGCGATCACTGCTGTAGCTCACCAAGGAGGGTCAAATGTCAGTGCTTTGTCTTCAACCATGTTTACCCTGTGTGATAGCTCAGTGTTGAGGACTGCGTTGAACCTGCTTTGACCTGCCATGCTGATGAACCTTTCTCTCCTCCCCAGGCTGCTGGCCATCTGTGACATATCCGCCGATCCAGGAGGCTCCATCGGGTTCATGAACGATTGCACCACCATCGATAAGCCTTTCTGCATGTATGACGCCAACCAGCACATTGATCATGACGGGTACAAACATTTGATGAATGTTGGTGGAGACTTTTTTCCACCTGCACCTTGCACTTTTGATTTTGGCTCTTTTGATGTTTTTCTGTTAATGATTTACAAAAAAACGTATGGCACTCTTACTCAGCAGATCAGTTATTTTGACTTCACATTATAGATTAATGTTTCACAGTGTGCCGACAGTCTCTTGTTCCCATTTCCAGTCTAGTTTTACTCTACTAACCTTCAGATTTACAAGTTAAGCAAGAATTTCTTTCCGTTATTGTGAATGTTGCTGCTATCTAGTAAAAACCATGTGAATGCATTTTTATTTTCCTAACTTGAATGAAAACCTTCCATGGTCACAGATCAGTTGATTGAGTTTCATAACCCTCGGGCCCTTGAAACTTTTTAAATAATGAATCATTTCTGAATGATTAATTCAGAAATTTCGGTTACCGGGACAACGCTAACCCGGCATCACACATTAAACCCTCTTGTCAATTCTCCATCATCTCTCCTGGCAGCATGGAGGGTAGTGGGATCCTCATGTGCTCTATTGACAACCTCCCTGCCCAGCTCCCCATTGAGGCCACCGAGTACTTTGGAGATCGCCTCTTCCCCTACATCTGGGAGATGGTAAGACCAGGTTTCAGGGGTAAGGTGAATCAGACTAGTGGCGTTGTTAGCCAGATGTCTGGTTTAGTTTGCTGTGAGGGAGAGACTTGCAACAGCTTTGAATGTGGAAGTGAGCATATGCAAAAAAAAAAACATCAGAAGGCGACGCCTGTCCGGGATTCAGGCGTTCTCCGGTGCTTTTGTAAACCCAAATGTTTGTCCTCATCAGTTGCCCTCTGATGCCACCAGACCGCTGGAGGAAGAGGAATTCAGCCCGCAAGTCAGAGACGTAAGTAGAGACGAGCTGAAATATTTCAGTTAATTTCCAAAATGTCATATAACCTCTCAACATTCAATATCTCTAAAGTTTGAGAATCCAGTCTGTAAAAGTGTTCTTCTTCGTGGACTTCCTCACCTAGCGTCTTGTGTTTTTTGTTATTTCATCAAAATATGTTTTACTTTTGTGCGATCAATGAGTAGATGTCACTTTTTTTGGAATAAAACTCTTCATTTGCATCATTAGATTGTGAAAGTTAGATTATTAAACTTCATTCTGAAATATGTTTCAACTGTTCATTGCTTTATTTTAGGCTGTCATCACCTCGAACGGGAAACTAACCCCAAAGTTTGAATACATTGAAAAACTTCGGGAAAGAAGGTAAGACTCGTTTTAATCAAAGACTACTAACTATTGTCCTAATGAATGCGACCTTTGTCTTTAAAGCACTTATTTTATGTTTTGTTAATGTGAAACTTGTTGTTTAATCCAATATTAAGTGATGTTTTCAGTGTTATGAAAGCATCTTTACGCCCATCTTTCCACGTGTGGCGATCCTTCTATATTCTTCCTGCATTTTAGAGAGAGCTCTTTATTTAAAAGATTAATATGTCACACACATGCCTGTTCCATCAACGAGGTAATGCAACCAATTTAAGGATGAAATGTCTAAAGATTACGAGACAGGTAACATTTTTTCCTCTGTATCTCATGTTCTAGCGTAATAACCTGTGCTAACCTGTGTTTGTTAATAATGCAGTTCATAGCATGCAAGCCTAGAAAGTATTTAGTAATATTTGTGCTTTGTAGCCTCCTGGTTTTGTTGTGTTTTCCCCCCCTGAACTGTCTCGTTTAGCGTAAGGGAGTGTAATGTTGAGTCCTCCGGCTACCAGGGGGAGCTCTGCTTTGCTGCAGGCAGTAACATAGCGACTAACCGCCACCTTGTTGTTCCTGCACAGTGCTCTGCGGTGTGCTGCTGTGCCAACCTGCCTCTGCCTTAAAACCTTGCATGGCTAGCGTGCTAGCGGGCCGTCGCTGCCAGCATAACTGAGACGCTGGAGTTTGCCCTGATTACTGATTGGTAGAAACACTTTTCTTCTCACTTCAAACACAGCCACCTCCCTCCTGTCGCATCCGTCTTGTTTTGTCTCCCAGCTTTGTCATGCAAATTTAAATGATAAGAAAAACATAATTTCATTGCTATTTTTGAACTTTCTGTCAGAATTATTTCCCCAATGAGTCATCGCTCTAAGTCTGCAAGATGGCGCGGCCGTGTCTAGACGCCGTCGTGGTAGCTCCGCGGAGATTGTGCGTTTTTTTAGTTTTTGTGTTTGTTTTTAATATCTTTTTTTGCTCAAACACATCGGCACTAACATCCTACGAACGCAGCACACTTTTGGACATAAACTTTTGCGCAAAACAAAGGTTTTTGTCCACTTTTCCCATCGACCCAGCGTGGCCGGCAGAGATAGTACGAGCGAGCCACAACAATAACAGTGGAGACTCACCTACGGGGAGACGAAGGAGGAAACATCGGGGAAAACGGAGCGGAATTCGGAACAGACTGAGAGTTCAAGCCCACCGTCCACCTCTGCCCAGCATCCTTCTTGCTAACGTCCAGTCTCTGGATAATAAGTTGGATGATGTTAGGGCGAGGATTAGATTCCAACGGGACATGAGGGATTGTAACGTCTTTTGTCTGACGGAAACATGGCTGACCCCGCTGGTGCCGGATCGAGCCATATGCCCAACCGAGTCCTTCTCTGTTTTCCGTGCGGATAGAACGGAAGAGTCTGGCAAATCTAAGGGTGGAGGGGTTTGCTTCATGACCAACAACAAGTGGTGCAACCCCAAGGACATTAAGACTCTTTCTCGTTCCTGCTCGTCGAACCTGGAACATCTGACTATCTCATGCCGTCCATTCTACCTTCCCCGGGAGTTCAGCTCGGTCATCACCACAGCCGTCTACATACCACCACAAGCGGACACCGACGTAGCACTATCGGACCTACATGATGTGTTATGTCGGCATCAGAACAAGCATCCCGACGCGGCTATGGTGGTGGCTGGGGACTTTAATAGGGCGAACCTAAAAAAAGTCATGCCGAACTTTCATCAGCACATTACGTGTGCTACCAGAGGGGAAAGAACGTTGGACCACTGCTATACGCCGTTCAAGAGAGGCTACAAGGCTGTCTCTCTCCCTCCGTTCGGCAAATCAGACCATGCCGCCATTTTCCTGCTACCGGAGTATAAACAAAGGATAGCACGGGAAGCGGTAGTGACGAGGGACGTAAAGCGGTGGTCTGACCAATCAGAGGCTGAGCTACAGGACGCTCTGCGTGACGTCGACTGGGACATGTTCCAATCCAGTTCCAGGGACGTCAGCGAGTTTACGGAAGTAGTAACGAGCTTCATAGCTATGCTAGTGGACACCATCGTCCCTACGGTGAAAGTTAGGTCCTTTCCTAACCAAAAACCGTGGGTTGATAAATCCATCCGCGACGCTTTGAACGCCCGCACTGCTGCCTATAACTCCGGTCTTGTATCCGGCAACATGGACGAGCACAAGGCAGCGTCCTATGGACTGAGAAGGGCGGTGAAGGAGGCCAAGAGGAGGTATAGGGACAGAGTGGAGTCGCAGATGGAGCAGCGCGACACCAGACGCCTATGGCAGGGGCTACGGACTATAACGGACTACCAGGGCAGACCCCCCGCAATTGTGAGTGCCGACGCATCCCTAGCGGAGGACCTGAATTCATTCTATGCACGGTTTGAGGCTAGCAACAACAGCGCTAGCTCGCCGGCTAACAACATCACCGTTAGCGCAGCCGGAGTGAGTTCTACCGCTGGGGATGAACACACACTCTCTGTGACCGAGCACAGTGTGAGGAGGGCTCTGACGAGGGTGAACACCAGGAAAGCTGCTGGTCCAGATGGCATATCTGGGCGAGTACTGAAGACCTGTGCTAATCAGCTAGCTCCAGTGTTCACCACTATATTCAACATCTCCCTGGCTGAGTCTGTGGTCCCCGCCTGCTTCAAGAGATCCACTATTGTCCCTGTGCCCAAGAATGCTTCTCCAGCATGCTTGAATGACTACCGACCGGTGGCCCTCACCTCGGTGGTCATGAAATGCTTTGAGAGGCTGATTAAGGACTACATCTGCGCCTTCCTCCCTTGCTCCATGGACCCGCTGCAGTTTGCTTATCGTCCCAACAGATCCACGGATGATGCTGTCTCCCAGGTACTGCACACCACACTCTCTCATCTGGACAGCCGGAAGGGGGGCTATGTGAGACTGCTGTTCATTGACTATAGTTCAGCTTTCAATACCATAGTCCCCACCAGACTGGCTGGCAAGTTGATTGAGCTGGGACTGAACACCCCCCTGTGTGCCTGGATCCTGGACTTCCTGACCGCCAGGCCCCAGGTGGTCAGGGTGGGTAGACACACCTCCAACCCCCTCACCCTGAACACAGGATCCCCCCAGGGTTGCGTCCTCAGCCCCCTATTGTACTCCCTGTACACACATGACTGTGTGGCCAGGTTCAGCTCCAACACCATCATTAAGTTTGCGGATGACACAGTGGTGGTGGGCCTGATCTCCAACAACGACGAGAAGGCCTACCTGGAGGAAGTTGCTGATCTGTCACTCTGGTGCCAGGACAACAGCCTCCTCCTGAATGTCACCAAAACTAAGGAGCTGATTGTGGACTTTAGGAGGACACAACAACAGAGGACGTACTCACCACTGGGGATTAATGGGACTACTGTGGAGAGGGTGAGCAGGTATAAATACCTGGGAGTCCACATCACCGAAGATCTGACATGGTCCACACACACTGACACTCTGGTGAGAAAGGCGAGGCAGCGCCTTTACCACCTCAGGCAGCTGAGGAAATTCAAAGTCTCCCGGAGGATCCTTCAGTCCTTCTACTCTGGAGCTGTGGAGAGCATCCTGACAGGAAGCATCACTGCCTGGTTTGGCAGCAGCTCCGCTCAGGACAGGAAGGCTCTGCAGAGAGTAGTGCGTTCGGCCGAGCGCACTATTGGAATTACACTCCCCACCCTGCAGGACTTGTACACCAGGAGGTGCAGAACCAGAGCCTGCAGGATCATGAAGGATCCTCACCACCCCAACAACGGACTGTTTCAGCTGCTGCGGTCAGGCAAGCGCCTCCGTAGTCACGCTGCCAAAACAGAGAGACTGAGACGGAGTTTCTTTCCTCAGGCCATCAGGACTGTGAACTCTGACCTCACCAGGGCCCCCACCAAGACACACACACTGCCCCTCTTATGCACACACACACTTAGGTAAAGACTACACATAATTTATAGTATATTACATTCATACAATTTCCCTTACTACTATATTTTCATTTCCAAAGTGCTCTTACTGTATATATTGTGTTGTTTTTTTTATATAAGAGCTCTTACTGTAATTACTGTAATACTGTAAATATTGTGGTTTTTTTATTGTAAATACTGTGTACTGTTGCCTTTTGCACATTCCCGTTGAGCATTGCCACTTTTCATTTCACTACACACCCCGTGTGTGTATGTGACAAATAAAGTTCTTGAATCTTGAATTTATTTCTCCAATTCTGTTGCTTGGTAGGATTACAGCGCTTCTCTCTTTAACCTGCAGCTTCAGTCTATCCTGCTGCTAATAAACACACTCCACTCCATATCCAATCAGTGTTGCTTTGCTTCTGTCATACATGTTTTAATAGTATTAACATGAAGCCCTTTGCCAAAGCCTGTGCAGCTTTGCTATGGAGTCGTTCCATATAAACAATAGATTTGACTCAGCCTTTCCTTGAGGAGGATCTGGTTTAAACCAAAAGTACAGTGGTGAATCCTTCTGTAGGAGCTGCTGCTCAGACCGAGGCGTTCTGCTCTCATATTTAGGCCATTTGTAAGACTGATGGGTTTTCTTTGATTGATCATTTTTCCAGACAAGCTATGCCACAGAATCTTAATCCCTCTGATTGAGTTTGGCTCCTTAAGATATGTAAACTTACAGAGAAATCCTCCTGAGGGAACGGTGCCGTCGCCCGTCTCGTTTTTTAATTAAGGAAGCGGGCCTCCGGGTGGGCGGGCCTCCGGGTGGGCGGACCGATGCCCAACCTCAAGCCAGTCATGTTGTGGCTTCTGCACGTGTGCAGTGTCGCATCCAATTAGGCCAAGGCTAACGAGTACATCCCTCTGACTCCTCAGGGATTTGTTCGGGGGGGTTATTAAACGTCGCTGAGCAAACTGCTCAGTCTTACAGGTCACCAGGGGCGATGCCTCTATTGTCTGATGGTGTTAGGATAATCCAGCATGCAAAACCACAGACTTTTTAACTGACCCCGGTTGTGTCTATAAACCCCTGATCACATGGTCACAACACTCCTGCATGGTATTCCTCACCATAGATTGCTGATGATACTGGTTTTGTGAACCAAACACTCAATGAACCAAATTCTTAAAATTGTCTTGATTTTTTTTCATTTACCCCCCCCCACCTCCCCCACACTCCCCTTCTCCCCCCACACTCCCCCTCCACCATAGAGAAGCTGCTGAGCTGATCAAAATAATTTTCCTCCTTGACTTTTTGCACATTTTCTAGTGTTGCAGAATTATGAGCATTGCTGGAACGTCTACTTGGCCACAAGTTGAGCTGATTTTATCCATTCTATGCATTTTATATTATATATATAATGTCAGGAAGAGGATGATATACACAGAGCATGAGTGATTTCTGTTTCTGTTAATCCATTTGCCTGAAAGAGTTTTAATCAGATCTCAAACAAAATCTCCCCCAAAATTTATTTCCACTTCCTTTCTGCTGCCAAACAAAATGCGCTACAAATCAAGGAAAATGCAGTGAATTATTTTCTTTTTTCTTTTTCATCATTTGTATGTTTGCAAGAGAGAATGTAACTTTACATGAGCAAGTTGACTTCACACTGTGATGAGTCGGGTTTCCATCCAAGTGTCCAATTAGAAATGGCGAATTTCAATACAATTTCATCAATACTGCAAAAGTTTTGACACCAGCTTGAAGCAGGAATGCTTTTTTGTCGGTAAGCAAATTTTGCTAGAAATGCTTGTTAAATAAATGATGATGCGGCATAGAGACTAGTAGAGACCGCTGTCCCATCGATACACATTTTTGCATCATTTCTAAGGTTTGCCTGACAGCTGGATGGAAACGTTGTGTAGTCTTTCTAGTGCAGCTGTGTGATTGGACTAAGCCAGTGTTAAACGTCCTGCAGGGAACGGGCCCAGATCATGAAGAAAGACGGGGTGAAGCGCGTTTTGCTGCTGGGTTCAGGGTACGTGTCCGGACCCGTCATCGAGTACCTGACCCGGGACGAGGGAACCCAGGTGACCATAGGTACGTTGGTTTTCTAGGCTTGGAAAGTGATCTAAAACATTACGCTAGAGAGGTTTGGTCAAGGAAACTGAACTGGATGTTATGGAGCAGCAGTGAGAAACTGTCCTGCTGGTTCAGTCCCAGCAGCCGTTTGTCCTGCCACAGTGTCCTTGAGCAAAACACTGTACCAACCAGCTCCTAGATGACTACAGTGTTTAAAGTTTAAAAAGGGGAGACCCAAGAATGGAGCCATGTGGGATACCACACCTATTGTTAACTTTCCTGTAAGAGTAATCACCTAGAGCACCATAAAAGCATGCCCAGTCAGATAAGACCTGAACCACTGTAGTTAGTTGTCCAGTCTAACAGGATGTCATGAACAACAGTATCAAATGCTCCACTCAGGAGCTCTGAGTCACTTCTAACTTGCGACCCCCACGGTCATGCTGGAGGGTTTTTTTCCACAATACTTCTTCCAGTGATGCTCATCCTGTCCCCTGACCTCCTCCATGTTGTGTGTAGCATCAGCGTTGCTGAAGAAGGCGGAGGAGCTGGCCGCCAGGTATCCCAACACCATCCCCGTCATGCTGGACGTCACCAGCCAGGAAGGTCGCCTCGACTCTCTGGTCAAAGAGCACGACTTGGTCATCAGGTACCTCAGTTATGCTGCACCATAAAACATGTTGCTATTGTTTATTTTGCCACAGCGTTTTCTACACAAACGCTTTTTCAGCAAGAAAATCTTCAAATAATTGTGGGTTTTGAATGTAAAGGAAAGATTTCCTTCGACTTGTAGGCCGGAGATCCTGTACAACACCTTGTTCAGGAAGCTGTTTGAAACGCCTCTGGGGGAAAAGCAGACTCTTGCAATTCGGAAATTGCATATTTATTAATTTGTTTGTTTGTTCGGTTTGTTGTTTATTTATTTATTTATTTATTTTATTTCATTGTACAGCCCAAGTAGGAGCCATGTGACACAGAACACTTGGCTCTGTTATCAGTGTAGTGGGTTGGAGCCATTGATCACTGGGGAGAAAATCTGCTATATTGGCTGATAAATTGGTGATTGGTTTAAAGATGAGCAGAAACAATGTCTCACCTTTATATAATAATAACAATAACAATAATAATAATAGTAATAGTGAAGACAGACTACCTTCAGCTACGTGACCGCCAACATTTACTGCTGTTTGACATAAAGGAAGTCCAAAACACACTGACACCACATACAGTATGGTTGGTTTTTGTATGGACCCTTTAATTTTTCAAACGTTCAATGGAAATGGAAATATTATGTAATTGTAAAAAAAAATATTATTATTTGTCTAATAACCTGCCTTGACGGTGGTTGTTCAAGGAGGTTCCTCGTTCACTTTCCCTGCTCAGATCTTCTGTTCCTCCCTCTGGTCCTCAGCATGCTGCCGTACGCTTTCCATCCCGTCATCGCCAAGCAGTGCATCAAAAGGAAGGTCAACATGGTGACGGCCAGCTACCTGAGTCCTGCCATGAAGGAGCTGCAGCAGAGGTGAGAACCAGCAGGGAGCCAACACTCAACACTCAACTCTCTTACAGCAGGACTGGACAGAACAAACTTTATTAAAATCAGCAACATGTTCATATCAATAAATGTATCTGATCTCTGGTCAGATCGTGAAAGCTTTTCCATCTGCTGTTCTCAACACCCGGTGCATTTTACGTTTCATAATCACTTTTAATTGCAGAGTAGGGGAGACCAGGGGCACGTGGGACTAAAAATAGAAGGTTTCCATTGGTGAAACATGCTGTGTGGTGCCATGAAATCTAAGCTAGGACCCCTCTCATCAGGTCAGGTCTTCTATTTTCAGTCTGTCCCAAAGTGCCCCGGTCTCAAAGGTCCCAAAGGTCCCAAAGGTCTCCCCTACATGGAATATACATTTATGAAATGGCTTTATTAGATAAAATGAAACTTTATTGAAATTCTATCGTTGCAGCAGCAAATGTGTCAGAAGAATGCATGTATTGAGTCAAAATATTGGAATAAAAGTATGAAACTATATGAAGTACAGAGTGTATGCAGGCTGTGCAAAGTAACAGCAGTAGAGCATCCTGAGACGAGGAAAATGAATGAAAACATGAAAAAAATTGATGAAATATTTTTTTCATATATTTCTACTCAATACACTTTGAATGAAAAATACAGTATGAAAATATACCAAAAATGTGAAAATATAGAAGAAAATATATGCAGTATGAAAACATATGCAAAAGTTAAAAAAAAAAAATTAAATAAAGATAAGTGAAAAAAATATTAAATAAATGAAAACAAATAATATAAATAATCAAGTGTGTGTGTGTGTGTGTGTGTGTGTGTGTGTGTGTGTGTGTGTGTGTGTGTGTGTGTGTGTGTGTGTGTGTTCCAGTGCCGAGGAGGCAGGCATCACCATAGTGAATGAGATGGGCCTGGACCCTGGCATCGACCACATGCTGGCCATGGAGTGTATCGACCAAGCCAAGGCTGACGGCTGTACTGTGAGTGAGCGCTGTGTGTGTGAAACCAGCAGTGTGTGTGTGTGTGTGTGTGTGTGTGTGTGTGTGCGCGCGCGTGTGTGCGTGTGTGCGTGTGTGTGTGTTTACTGTGTGTTTGCTGATAATGATTGTTTGAACATATGTAGACAGAGGCTTCCTGGCAGCCATGTTGATTCACCAAACAGCCTGAGTGCATGCGTCCCTCGCTTGTTCATTTCCACAAGTTTTAGTCCACAAATAACCAGCGATGCAATAATAAGAATAGACATGTCAATCAACTCAGGCCACGCCCACAGCCCACAGGCAAGGGTAACGCCCACACAGCCCCACGGTAGAAAATGCCCCAAAACAACCTTAATTTTACTACATGATAAAGTTGGTATACATGAGTGATACTAAATGAAAAGGAGAAATTTTTAAAGAGATGTAAACATATTTGTATAATGTCTATGTGGTGAAAACGATCAATACTGGACAGAAATTCAACATAGCAGATATAATTTCAGCAGGACAAAAACCGTGCACCGTTAGCTAGCTAGCAGGCTAATCTCCAAAATGTCGTCAGATGATGTCAGAGGTGCTGGACTCCCCGACATTAGATCTTTGGTTTCCTTTGGTATGAAGCATCACAGACCGGTTTACTGACGTCACCACACAGGATTTCTGGGAAGTGAAGTTCAAACCGTTGCCCAACAGTTACCCCTCGCTGCCATTTGGGGGCGCCAGTGTGCGACGTGCCCTAGTGCAGCAGTAAAGAGTGTGGTTGTGCGACTGTGGTTGTGAATGGGAGGTGGTTGCAGGTTTACTGCTCATGGTGATGTCGGCCTCGTGTTGGTTCAGGTGGAGTCCTACAGCTCGTTCTGTGGCGGTCTTCCTGCTCCTGAATGTTCAGACAATCCTCTTCGCTACAAGTTCAGCTGGAGTCCGTACGGCGTCCTCCTCAACACCATCAGCCCCGCCATCTTCCTCCAGGACAACCAGGTACAGTGGCCTCAAAGGACCAGAAAGGACTGGTCTACTCTATGTGTATATATGCTTTTGTGTAATATTTTGTCAAAATGTATATTTATTTATTTAGGAGAAACCAAGAAGAAGGTGATGAATGTCTCCTGGCTTGTGTGTGTGTCGCTCCCAGGTGGTGAGTATCCCGGCCGGCGGTTCTCTGATGGACTCCACGGCTGGGATGGATTTCCTTCCTGGTTTCAACCTGGAGGGATTCCCGAACCGCGACAGCACCAAGTACGCCGAGCCCTACGGCATCCAGGCAGCGCACACCCTGGTCCGAGGGACGCTGCGCTTCAAGGTACAGCAACACACCGACAACCAACAGGGACACAGCGTAGCAAGTTTTGGTTGTGCAGTTGTGAAGTTCTGTGACTTAGTATCACCATGAGTCCGTTCACCTTGTGTTCCTTCATCCTGCAGGGCTTCACGAAGGCCATGAGTGGTTTTGTGAAGTTGGGTCTGATCGACACCGAGTCCTGCCCCATGCTGGATCACACCTCACCTCCGGTTTCCTGGGTAAGCATTACAGCTAGCAGCAAGTTCGTAAGCTAGTACTGCAACCAAATCCCATTAAAATGCTATTAATACCACACATACAGAACTGAGGAAAAGACTTAGATAGACCTAGATGTTTTTATATAAATTTGGTCTTAGATGTTTATTTTTGTGTTGGTCTGTTTGTTTGGTGCTGTGCGTAAGACTTTTGCAGAAGTCACAGAGCATTACGTTGTATTTGTTTCTATATAATTCCTTATTTAAGTGAGGTGTACAACTGTATTTCCAGCTGTATTACAACTGTATTTCCAGCTGTATTTCCAGCTGTATTCCAGCTGTATTCCAACTGTATTTCCAGCTTTATTCCAGCTGTATTTCCAGCTGTATTACAACTGTATTTCCAACTGTATTTCCAGCTGTATTTTCAGCTGATCAGCTCCTTAGTGCAAAGTGGACAGACTAGAGAGTATACATGATGCTGACACAGTGACCTTGCTCTGGTTTCTCCGTGCTGCAGAAAGAGCTGCTCTGCAAGCAGATGGGCCTGTCCACTTCCATCTCCCATGATGCCTTTGAAGAAGCTGTATACGAACGCATCGGAAAGGACGACTTCAGAATGGACACTCTGAGATGGTGAGACCAGAGATGTATTCCAAACAGGGGAAGTTGGAATTTGAAAGATTCTCTGGGGAAGTCAGTGAATTTTACCGATGGGTCACTTTACAGGAACATAGCAGATTGTATTTTCCAACTTGTTTCACTCTTTCTTTGCATTAGCAGGTGGCTTACAGCCCAGCTGGAAAAGAACATTAACAAGCCAGGAAGGAAGGAAATGTTTAGGTCATGGTAGTGCTCTGACTAAGTAATGGAAAGTCAGGAATTTTACATCGGGCCACAATGGGAACCTTGGCCGTGTATATTTCTGTTAGGAATGGGCCCAGTGGGATTGAAACCCCGACCCTCGCTACCTTAGTGCCTAGTGACTTAGCTTTGAGAGTATGCATAGTTGACTAGAAGTGATCTAGTGTTGTTTCAGTCAGATCAGATGACCTATCCTATAGGCCCTTGTTTTTTTTTCAAAGAATTGAAACTTGAGTTTTGAAAGCCAGAAATCTCATCAGCTGACCAAGTAATCGATGAGTCATTGGTATTGATCACCAACCCTATCAACCCTGCAGATATATTATGTGATATGAGGCAGGAAAAACCTCACTTAGTGCCCCTTTAAATGAGTTAAGATGTACATTTTGCCTCCGAGGAGGCAGATGACAGCTTCTGATTCCTGCTGTTGATGGCAGGGCTGAGCAAGGCCGAGACACTTTTTCATATAGAGACTTTTCACTTCCCTTGCTAATGGCGTGTAAAGTGGCATAGTGTGCTCACGCTAATCTTCAGACCAAGGCTCTGTTGTCTTGTTATTCCCCTGCTGTCGGCGCTGAAGGGAAGAATGATGCTGGCATTGAAAGTGAATTCCGCAAACGGTAAAAGTGAAGTGTTGGAAACATTCCCTTTGTGGTGTTAAAAGGGTAAAAAGCTAGCGCGCTCAGGGCGTAATTCACTGACCTTTATTCAATTCGCTACAAAAAGCAACTGCTCATCTCTTTAGACGTAGCCAAGGATGTGTGGGCCGCCGCGGGGTGTTGCTCTGTGAAGGTTATTTTATTGTGAGTTGGTATATATGTAGCAGGGGCGGTCTCACCATTAGGTACCAGCAGGTGATTGCCTGAGGCCCCAGCAGCCAGAGGGCCCCCCCCCCCCCTTGTTACAACAAAAGGAGAAATTCAAACTCAAATTCAGTCTTGAGTCATGGCCCCGCCCCCTCTCAGTCAGGCTCTAATTGACTACTCCACTTGACTTCTAGTGCTATATTGCCACTTGATTTTAAGCTTTCTTTCCCACAGAAAGAAATAAAAACATGAAGCAAAGCAAAGAAAAGAAAATAACAAGTGTTTTCATGAAAGAATCAACTCCTGCTAGTGTTCCACCACCTCCAAGCTCAACCAGCTCTAGTAGCTCAGCCCAGCTTGAAGGTGATGAATAGAAAGGATGGAAAAGAGTGAAGGTTGGGATTCAGGGGGCCCCATGCTTGCCTCTGCCTAGGGCCCCAAAATCACTAAGTCCGCCCCTGTATGTATGTATGTATGGATGTATGTATATCCATATATATCTATATTTTCCAATATTTCAGGTTTGGGATGCTGAGCGGGGAGTCGGTCCCCCATGCTGAGAGTGTCCTGGGTGCTCTGGCGAAGCACCTGGAGGCCAAACTCTCCTTTGGTAAGCCAGACAGACAGAAACTCTTTATTTAGACTGATGAGAAGTCATGAAGTTCTAAAGGTGTACATGGTTTCACTTCATTAGCCTGATCTCAGTTACACAGCAGGTGAGGAGGTAGCCTGCATTCATAGTGTTCATATTAGCAATTCTCTCCTGACCAAAACTTTCCTCACTGGAAACCTTTTAACACCTAACTGACTCTCTCTCTCTCTCTCTCTCTCTCCCTCTCTCTCGCTCTCTCTCCTCAGATAACGGCGAGCGAGACATGGTCATCATGCGTAACGACGTGGGTCTTCGCCACCCGACCGGCGAGCTGGAGACCAAACACATCAGCCTGGTGGTGTACGGCGACCCCAACGGCTTCTCCGCCATGGCCAAGACTGTTGGTTACCCAGCAGCCATTGCTGCACGCATGGTCCTCGACGGTCAGTACCACTGGGAGGAGGGAGGATAGTTAGTGCTGCGTTGTTTAATTTATTGCTTCTTTGTGTGATTTTGCATGTATTTTGTCTTTATTTCTACTATGCTGCATCTTATTCAGGTTTGTTTATTACATTAAACTTTGATGATCCCAGTGGGTTTTTGCAGCAGCTTAGAAATAAGAATAGAACAAATGGGGGTAATATGAACATACATTACTGACTTGTATCAGTATGAAGTGTATGAAAAAGTCAATTCCAGCATTGGCAAGATGTGCAAAATAGCAGCAGTAGTAGGAGGAGGCTTGCATGCCGTCCTAACGATACCAGGGGTGTACGCAGGTTTGATCTAATGCTGGTGTTCAGGGTGATGGAGCATCCAGGTCCATCAGAGTAATCCAGGTTTTCCGTCTGGAGCACTGTAGGGAATTTCCTCTATTGAGCAATTTTAGGAAATTTGGTGCTCGGGTTCAATTCCCACACGAAGAATGTACACAGTCCTGGTGATGTACGGCACTTTGGAGAAAAGTGATGTTGAAGGCTTCAGCTTTTTGTTGCTGAGGTGAAGTTTGATCCTGAGCTTGTTTCCACCCTGCAGGAGAAATCTCCACCAAAGGTCTGGTGGTTCCCATGACCAAGGACATCTACGGGCCAGCGCTGAAGAGGCTGAAGGAGGAAGGCCTCCACATCACATCCAAAAGCACCCTGCAGGAGTAGAGCAGGTCCTGCCACCCCACAACACCACAAACTACTGCAAATACTAACTCAACATCCAGGGGCAGGGTCGACAGCCAATCAGGAGAGACTTGATCAAATACAAGTTCATCATTGTTCATCATTTTACAGCGTTCTATCCAAAATGGATCCTCATACGGACGAAGATGACCTGTTGAAGATCCATGTTTGATTGAAACGTTGTCTTATGAGTCTTGTTAGGCAGCTAGTAACGTAGAGACAATTATCTGCACTTTAGTAATGAACAATCCTTTATTAGGCTTCATTCGCTCATCAGTGGCAATCTGAAAATACTGTGGAGCAAATTGGTGGCAGCTACTGTTTCACTGGTTTCAGAGCAGCACAGACCAACAGTTCTTCTATGAAGAGATGTGAAAGAGGCTGGCTGATGAATCAGACAGATTACCAGATGGGCTTTTAAATTATTTACTAATAAACAGGGATGTAACAATCCCTTGTGCTAATAAAATAGTTGAGCTTACGTAGAAACCAGGCCTGCTCGCTAAAACCATTGCTCACTACATGCAAGTTCCTGCATTTTTACGTTTTTTTTTAAAGATCTTTTAGGGGTACCAAATAGTTTTACTGGGAACCCAAAGGGAAAAAAGACAGGAGTACGATAACCTTAATCTGATCACCTCAACTCTGTCTCCTCTCATCTGAGGCTGAGACTGATCCTGGCTCTGTTTGGGTCTGTTAAAATATAGCAGTATGTGCATTCATCATTAGTTAGCTAGCTAACGTTGATGACTCAGATTGGCTAACTCCAAGATCATTTATGATACAATGGTAACTTTGTTGATCACTATGGCAACATATCTACACAGTAACGTTATGTCAGAATAACTACGCACGTATGGAAAAGGGAATATCGGATCCAAGGAATTCATTATTCTCAATGTGATGCTAGCTATTATGAATAGTATTCAAGTGTTTTTAAGAGTCAAGTATATATTTGTGGAAGGTTTATAAAGGACCCCGAGTCCTTTATAAAGAGTTGTCATCTTAGAAATATTTATTTTATTTTTTGGGGGCGTGGTCATCTTCTAAACGGTTTGTTACGCGCTTTAAATTTGTGAATATACCACAGAGATGTTATTTTACATTTACCCGATATGTGTATTTTGATGTACCACATAGTAAAAGCAACAAGTTGATATTCTGGCTCTGTGGTTTTATTGCTTTGGATGTGAAATGACACAATGAGGTGAAAACACACTGGGCTTTAGTTTGAAGCCGTTTCCATCTGTGCAGAATGAACAGTTAAAAGACAACAGTGTGTTTTGCCCCGCCCCATTTGAGTATGAAAAAAGTGTTTGGACAGATTAAAGGTGCACTAGTTTTAAATGTAAAAATCCTCCTGTTTTATGAGTCTAAGTCACAAACGGGCTGCAGCAGAGCAGAGCGTCCCATCCCCACTACCTGAGACCGTAGATTCACCCTATTGGTCCAAATTAAATCCTGGTGTCGGCTTGGTCACTGGCGGGAAATCTTCTCCACACAGGAAGTGACCCATCCAGACTGAAGAGTAAAATCCAGAAGTGTCTCCTAAACAGAGAAAGATGCTGAACTTCTTCACCTCCTCCACCACGCTGAGAAGACATTTAGTTTGCTGACCTCATTGCACAGGATTTCTGGGTAACGAATGGTTGACTAGCGGTTGACCAGCGGTTGTTTTACCTTCTACAAAAAGGCTGGTAAGAGAAATGAAATATTCAAGTTCCAGATCCTTTCAGTACACATTCATAATTCTGAACTATAGTTAAATAAAATACTAAACATGAATCCTTTATTCAATATAATCTGTTAAAATATGTTTGGCACAATGTCCAAGAAGGCTGTAGTTCTGTAGCCGTTCAGCCGTTCGTATTTAAGTGGCCAGTGGTCTGCAGCTTAGCTTCACAGTCATTGTGTCATTTCACATCCAAACAAATAGAATTCTGTTCAGTTGTTGCGCTGGTGTGTTCCTGTTCAGCTGCACTAACCTTTTGTATATCATATGAGACGATTTTGATCGTCTTTGTGTTTACATACATACATACAAGGCCGCAATTACATGAAAGTGTCATATCGTGACAAAATGTATTTAACAGATAAACGTGCCACATTGTTTTTCCTAATAGCCTGCGGGTTATGAAGTCATCTTGTCAGCTCCTCTGAAAAGACAATCAGCCTTTTGCTTCCACTCAATTTGCAGCCACCCATGCAAACTAGGCCACCAGGCGGGATCGTTGGCATGTAATTATGAAAAGTCAAAAATGCAAATGAAGGTATGGATACGGCGGCTAGTCAAGACTTCGTCTGAACACTTGACCTATTTTCCACCCTGAAAAGGCGCATTTCTTACAGAGTCTTAGCCCGGATTAACGCATGAGAAATCAATTGGAATAACCAATTCTCCAAAGGGATTAGACCATGACTCCATAGAGCCGCATCAATATATAATCCAGTCTGAGATGACTCAGTTCTCCTCAGGCCACCCTGGTGTTTATGTTCTCCATCCACAGTCTCACGTCCCGATCACTTCACACCACATCATCCATGATCTCTCCAGGGTCACAACAATATTTGCTCCATCTATTCTCAGGGTGTTGTGATCCTTGACCTCCTTACATGAGGTACTAATGTTGGTGATGAAGGAATTGAAGCTCATTCTACTTATTGTAAGTCAGTCTGGATAAGTACTTCAGCTAAATACCTAAAATGTAAATAGAACTAATTTTCTCAAATGTTCGATCTGTTCTTGACCGTCTCTTAAGGGAGTCAGTTCAAGACATCAGATCAGGGCAGGAAACTTTTTATCCCAGAATTCAGCAGCCACTCTCACGAGTTTACCAGCCAATTGTTATTTGGGATACGAACAAATGATCAGACGATGACTGATGAGTTAGTCTAGTCATCCAGCCACGTTGGAAGGTAACCAGATGCTGTCAATCTCCACACTTGGCTGGTGGTAATTTTCCACCCTGCAGGGGGTAGCACATGAAAAAGATAATGCAACCAGACCACTGCTTACGAATTGATTCCTATTTTTTAAGAATGCGAGGAACAATTAGACATTTTGAACCACAAAGGTATTTAAGTATGTTGACTAACTCAGGCTTTACCTTCGTAGTATATCCATACAAACCAACAGGCTCTTTGGCTTTCTCTCACTTTAATCCCCTACCTAATAATCCAGCAGTGTTTCACGTCCAGCTAAAAAATGTCAGTACCCCATGCATCACATTTAGTCTGTTACAAAATCCAGAATATAAAAACATTAAAGTTTTTCAACTAAGCAATTAGAATTAAACCATACATTTGAATGAGCTAAAAATGGTAAAATATAAAAATCTAAAAGTATAAATAGAAATTTGGTCCATTGATTACTATAATATTATTTACATTAGATTATTATTATTCCAGGCCCTTATTCATATTTGACTTCAACAGCACACTGCTGCTACCATCGCAATGGTATTTACAGAAAGGATAGTTCAGTGCATGAGCTCTACAAAAGACAAGCTAACAAAATTTGCCATTTGATGTAAAAAGTTGAATTTTTCCCCTTTTTTCATCTGGTTTACTGCCAATAAATACAAACGTTTAGGAAAAGGTTGTTAGTTCAGCAAACATCTCAGGGTGGCAGTACAACAGTAAAATATTGGACAGTTAGTCTACAGTTGTATCAAAGTTGTTAGAAGTACAGGATGAAAAATACAAAAAGGCACACATTACAAGATCACAGGGTGTCGATATCCAGCGTTGAAGAAACTCATTCAGAAAATGCCAGGCTCAAACTACAAGACCTTTCAAATCCTCAACGATTCAGCCAAGAGTCTCAACCCGACTGAGCTTGGCTAGCGTGAAGGTCAGGGTTGGTCTCCACCAGGCCTCTGTGACAGGTCTTGAAAAATATCTCAAAGACTTAAGAGGATTTTTTTAGTAGTTGTAGCGTGAGCCTGGCATGAGGAGAAGTGCTATTGGTGGTTGATGAGGAAGGACGAAAGGCAAAGCGCTGTCCTTCGTTCATAAAGTAAAACAAAGGCGGTTAAGAGTTTGTGTGAAATGGGAGTCCTTGTTTGGGCTACACCAGGGATTCAAGGCTCTCGGCGGTGCTGGCGGTTCCCACCATGATGGTACCGTTGTTGTCAGAGCACTGGAGGGTTTTCTCGTCTTCCTGGGTCGCTACCAAACTCAGCATGGCTTTGTACAGGAACTGGTACTGGTCCTGACAGGAGAACACACATCAAGTCATGTTCAGCCATATGACGTTCAACCACGTTAATATGAGAGTGGACAGGTTCTGGTGGGGTTCATGTGGGCAGATTGGAGTTTTAGTCCAACAAACCTTCCTCTGAGGAAGATCTGCTCTGGAAGGAGAAATAATCTCATTCGTTGAGTTAAACTTCAATGGGCTGAGCCAAAGAACCACAGTTTTTTGGAGCGCAAGTTAGCTAACTGGAAAACTTAGGCTAGTTAACTAGCTTACCTAGATAGCTATAGGCTATTATGGCTAGTATAAACTTGCAAAGTCAGCTAGGCTAACTAGCTAGCTAACCTAAATAAGTATGGCTAGATTGTATTTCATCAGTTAGCAGCAGAGCGATAGGCTTCATAATATTAGCTAGCTCCTCTCTACTCTCGTCTTTTTCACTGGGTTTAAGTCTAACGTTACTTAGCCACAGGGTTGCCAGGTCCAGGAAAAATATCCAGCCCAAAGTCTGCTTCCAGTCTGCCCAACGGAAGCGTAAACTAGCCCAAAATTTAAAGTGTCCTGAAACGTTGTTTGCCAAAACTGTTTATTGTGAAGCATTATTGGTATAGCCTACTACTCTGCTATGATCACACACACACACACACACACACACACACACACCTGTTATCACCACAAACATTAAATAATAAGACATTGTAGTTCTTTAAATCCCCACACAATAAAGAAAGTAATCAGATCTGGTTCTAATTTTCAGATCCCAGTAAAGACTTTTAAATGTTATCCATGAAAGTATTGACTTTGACTTTTCTGTTCTCTCCTCTCTGCTCCTCTCCTCTCCCCTTTTCTGTTCTCTCCTCTCTGCTCCTCTCCCTGTTCATTGTTGTTTTCTGTCTAAATACACCAGCACCAACATTCATACAATAGGCCTACACTGGAATACAGATTACAGTAATTGCCAAAATTATAATCTTAAAACAATATGCTTACAAGATGGACTTGACTGCTCACTTTGTCCTCTTCTCGCCTTCATGTCTTCTAACAATTTCTCCTTCCTTTTCTTATTATCCCAAGATCTATTCGGATTTTCAGCTTACATGTCGAACTATTCACAAGCTTGGCTTCCTATCTGCTCTCTGTTGCCACATCACACACCTTTTAAATTCCTAACTGCTTGCATGTTTCTGTTCTGTCCTCTTATGCCATGACTTTTCAGAACTTTTCCTTTCCAAACTATTATCTTACTGTGCAGCTGTAATGTTTTACATGTTTTTATTGTTGTCGACAAGCAGCAGAGGCAGAGCAGATTTCTCTTAACTTTAGACTTCGTAACTTCCAACGTCTTAACGTTCGCCCGCCTCCAAATTTAGAAGTGAACGTAGTACGTAACGTAACGTAGCTATCAACGCTTTAAATGACGTGAATTCAAACCGCACCACCCACTTGCGCTCGCTTGCTCGCTCGCGCGCGCTCTCTCTCTCTCTCTCTCTCTCTCTCTCTCTCCTGCAGCCCACTGTATGTGCCTATCTCTGTTCTCTGTCCTGAGAGGTTGCCAGATATTCAACATCATGTTCAACACATTCATAAAACGCTCAAATAAAAAAAATTCTGTCACTTTTGGCGACTGTGGTCAACTTTGAAAGTAGCCCAAAAAACCGCACACTGCGACTATGTAATTTTTACCCGCGACTGCATTTTCAAACTAGCCCAATTTGGCGGGAAAACCGCGAACCTGGCAACTCTGCTTAGCCAGAAAAACTGTGGTTCTTTGGCTCCGCCCACTGAGGTTTAACTCAACCAATGAGATAATTTCTGCCTCTGAGAAATTAAACTCCATGAATTAAACTCCAATCTGCTACATGAGAATCCAGAGATGGGAGTCATCTTTCTAAGCCATCAACAATTTGATCCACCAGGCTCAACAGGGTTATGAAAAACCAGAACATTCATATCCAGAATGTTTTGGAAAAGTGCTGGTTAGCTAGCTAGGTGGTTAGGTAGCTCAGTGTTGTTGGATTTTGAGAACAGGACTCCACATGATGGTTGGTTAGCTGTAGACTACCAACTACCAGACAGAACGACATTTAGCAGTATTTGGCTGGTGGCTGTTTGTCTCAACCGTACTGAGAGAGATGAACGCTTAGTGCAGCGTTACACTGATATTACATTTTTAACTATGCCACGGTAGACAAACCCTTACAATGTCGGCAAAGACTCCTGGTCTCATGAGGTTTGTCATCTTGGCCACTTGGAAGACGTCGACCGAACCCTCAGCCTCCAGCTGGCGAGTCAAAGAAGTCAGAGCGCAGAACGTTCCCGCCGCTGCACCGCCGACGCTAAAACGATTAAACAGAGCTCATGATTTTCACTGCATTGCAAGAATGTCCATCTTGACAATTCATTTAGTTTAGTCTCCTTTTTTAAATCTTAATAAATGGAAAGATCTGCCGTTCAGGTTGAGATAATTTCACTTGTTTCCATTACACTTCCAGTTGTTATGTAATTATGTTAAATATAGTGATAGATGTTGAAGATTATCATATGCTTTTATGGAAATTCTAGGAAGAAAGTTGGTTTGCATTAGCAACAAGTCAAATAATCTCACCCTTTGTCACATTTCATTAAAAACAAGGCTGAATATGCTCAGCACTCTGTTCACTCTGTTTCTGAGTCGGATGTTGTCCGCTGTATGATGACACTTTACTGGCCTTTCAAACTGAATTTCCTGCAGGACAATAAATGGTGTTCCACTGTCTAACATTACATCGTCTTTAATCATTTTGTTTGGATAGCTGTTGTTTGACAGCCGGGTGGCCTGGTGTTTTGAGAGGCCCTTCTGCAGCTTGAAGGTCACAGGTTGAATCTCTGCAACAACCAATGTGTCCGTTAACAGTCCTGTGTCCTGCACTTGAGCGAGACCCTGAAGCCTACATTTTCACTCATAAGTTTTTCAGAATAAGAGCATCAGCTAAAGGCCTAAATGTTAACATAACCACCACTATCACATATTGGGGCTGATGACGGTAAATGTCAATCGACCAAACGGAGGAGGTCTTACTCGTCGTGGACGACCGCAGGGCCCTCCTTGGTGGCGCTCTCCCCCTTCAACAGGTTGAGGAGCTCGAAGGTGTTGCTGACGGGGCTGTCGGGGTTTGGCCAGCGGGGGGCGCGGTAGTGTTTCACCTCCAGAACATAGTCATCCTGTAGAGAAGAAGGGTGGGGGAGGGACCAGCTGTCGATCAGAACGCTTTAAAGTACGCTAGGTGCCTGGGTATTTTGTTTCAACTGAAAAACAAGAACATTTTGCCATGGTGATAATCCTGGATATCGGGTTCTGTGCAGCTCAATGGGTAGAGCAAGGCACTAACACTGCCAGGGTTAGAGGCTCAATTCCCACTGGGGCCTCCCAGACTAAAACTGCACTCATGCACTCATGGTGCTGTTAGGGCCACCAAGTAGCAGATGTTAAACACAAAACCGTCCTGTCATGAACAGTTGAAGGGTGATGCTGTGTCCATCGTTTGGTCATTGAGGGACCTAAGTTTCCTACCATCCTTTAAAAAAGTACCGTCATCTCGTCAAATGGTGGACAACTCCTGTCCTGACTCCAGGCTCTAACCTGTGTAGCTTCCAGTACGTAGTCATGGACCACCAGCATCTCCTCGTTGGCCAGACAGATGTGGGTCTCGCTCCGCTGAGTGACAGTGAACGTCTCACAGCTGATTGACTGTCCTTTGCAGGGCCAGAAGACACATGGCTCCGCCTCCTCCTCCATCTGACAACACAGAAAGACAAGGGTCATTTATCTTCATCTCTCTCATCCAGAGTGACTACAGTGAGTTCAACAGTAGAATCAGATTCAATTTCTAGATCACCAACATTACAACAAACTGTAAGGAGGTCAGGGGTCAGAGGTCACAGCACCCTGACATTGCTGTGACCCTAAAATTATCACAAGGATGGAGACGTGAAGGGAAAGACAGAAGAGCCACAGTCCATCTTTGACTCGACTGGATGATGGATAATAGTACTACTAATACTAGTACAGTAGTAGTAGAAGTATTAGTTGTAGTACTGCTGCTACAAAAACAACAACTCTACTGTGACTTGGTACTATTGGTACTACTACTACTAATAATAATAATAAAAATAATAATAACTTTAATAACTTTAATTTAAGAGCGCCTTTCATAGTACCCAAGGCACTTAGCAACAAGAAGAAAGAAAGAGAAAAAGAACAGCTAGGCTAAATGGCTGGGCAAATAATAAGAAAAAAGAAACAAAAAAAAAACAGGGCCACGGTTCAGCATCGGCACAACGAAAGTACTGACCACGCCTGGAGCTCTCCCCGCTCTGGGCGTCCCGGGCAGGGACACGATGACCTGGGCGTTGTGGTCCCATATCATCCTCCAGAAGTCGTTGATGGTGGCGGGCAGAGGAGTCTGGGTGACGATGAACTCACCGCTGTGCCGGTAACCCTGCAGACACAAAACCACGTCTCAGTGCTGTTATCGCTGAGGTCAATTCAGGTCAGTCAGGGTGACGCTTCACTCCTCTGTAGCTTTACTGCCAGGCCAAATGAATAAGGGTTTTTACCCAGTAAGAGTTTATCCTCCTACTTAACACTACCAAAAATAAAATCTCACTTTTGACCAAAATTGAAGTTACACCTGTACACCATCAAAGGTCATCATGGTGTACAAAAATATTCTCCTCTCATGTTCGTTCTTTACTGAGCAATATATAACTAGTCAAAGGAAGTATGTTGTCTTACTCCTCCAAACATTCCAGACATGTAGGAGCTCTAAAATCAAGGTAATGGACTGATTGTGTTTGTTCTTACAGTGATGTAAGATGCATTGATGTAGTCTGATGTTTCCCCCGCCGCCGTAGACAGACATACCCGCGACCTCTCAACTGTAAAGAAAGAATTATTGTTTTACAAAAACCTTTCCATTGCATCACGTAGCACTTTGCCATCTCAGCCTCCTCACAGAAACGACTACAAGTCTAGCACCTCTCACAGGAAAACTGCTCTCCAAAGTCATTTCATTTTGACTGTGCTTCAAGGGGTCCCAAGTGGCACATTTCTGCTAAACATCCCAGGCATCTACGCTGAAGGGAAAAACAAAACCTTCAACATTTGAGGGAGATGAGCTGTCAAAGGCACTTCATCAATTGATTGCCTCTGCAAGTAGCTGCAGTGCCGTCTCAAGGCTAACAGTGAAGACCCCTTCAGCTTCATCCAAACGCTGCACCTACTGAGCAATCCGGTGTGGAACTCACCGGGCATCAGACAGGGGTTTCTGTTCTTGTTGCGGTTGCAGTCTTTCAGAGCGGCGGAGTAGTCGCACTGCTTGGCACTGGACTGGGAAACCAACTGGGGAAGCATCAGCAGTCTGTTAGGGTCCCATTCAGACCTTGACTTAAAGCCGCTTCACATTAAAATAACAACACATAAATAGGATGTGTGATACATTATCAGTCTGTGAGGATAGATGCCGTTTCAAGGTAAACAGCTTGGGGTGGTAGATGAATCAGGTTTATATATTTTGGAAAAAGCAACAGTAGGAGCGTTGATCCTGCCTCTATCCTGCATTAGTACTGCAGACAATTCTTTCTACGATAATTTGTAGAAGAACCAAATCAGTATTTTGTAACACGAAGCTCTAGTGCCTCCAAAACAACTGCTTACCAGATCCTTGGAACTTGCAAAACTATATTTTTCCAAGCAGTTCCTCGAGCCAAAGTGCAGAAGTTTAACAAACAGTCAGTAAAAGTGGGACGACTACATCCGTAGACCGAGTCCTACTATTCACCTTAAACTGTTTCTCTAGGCGTGTCCTCCCCGAGGCCCCGGGGGTCAGCAGGTCATTCACGTACCCGTGCAGGTGGCTGGAGGCCACCTCCGTCTCTCTGGCCAAGATGGCTTCCACCAAGGCATCATGGATAAAAACATACTGTTCCTGGAGGAGGAAAATGGATAATGCAATCCCCCACATACAGACAAGGTGCACAGTGAGTCTGATAGGAAAGTCCTACATGTTGTCTGATGAGTTGCACCAAATAAAAAGAAAAATGCCTTAAAAACAACAGAGAACAACCACCTCTTGAAACCCTACTACCCGACTAACCCGACTACTGAATAATACTAAGTGTAGACTATCATGATCAGCATCACTGGAGCACAATGAATTAAATGCCTTGCTCAAAGGCCTAAAGGCTGCAATAGCAGGCTTGTGACCGGAAGTAAAACTCTCCCCTCCCTCAGCTTGGTGCCTCTGCCACCCAGCCAGTGATCCTGTCTTCTCCATTGAAACTGACCACCACTGCAGAACAGCACTGAGTTTTGAATGATGACCTCTGACCTCTGTTTGAACCATGTAGTTCCTCTGTGTCCGGATGTGCTTGAGGAAGCCCATGATGTTGACGGTTCCCTCATCTTTAATCTGCTTCAACATGCTGTCCAGCACGATGTACGTGCCCGTTCTGCCCACGCCGGCACTACAGAAGAAGAAACAAAAATTGAAAAGAAAAATCACACCTTTGGAAAAATACAAAAAGCTTTCATAATTCAAGTGTCTGTGTGAATGGCAAACTGATGAAACAATGTACTGAACAATCATAATGACTTTCACTGGTTTTTATATATCCATATAATACCGAAAGACCCCCTGTTCCCCATGGGGATCAATAAAGTTTAATGTCATGTAATCCGGTCCTACCTGCAGTGCACCACCGCAGGCCCCATGTCATCCGTCCTGGTCTTTGACGACTTGCGTACAAAGCTGAGCAGTGGGAGGGCGTACTCTGGGACGCCCATGTCGGGCCATTGGGTGTAATGGTACTGGGTCACCGTCCGCTCGTTGCTCCGCCCCTTCTGGGAGCCCTGCAGGTTGGCGAGTGGAAACAGGAAGTGATAAACAGGAAGCTTCCATGAAAAGGTAGAAAAGGGAGGTCCCAGGGTACCTTCAGTTGGGTAAACATTTTGCGCAGAAACAACCAAGTGGAAGGCAATGTTAGTTTTCTCCTGGTAAATCTGAATGGACCTTAGTCCCATAGCGGCCATTTTGAATTTACATCACACTTGGAATGGGAAACTCAGAAGAGCAAGTACAGCCAGACATGTCCTTCTGTTGTGTACCAAACGTCGGATATCAGACAAACATTTATCATTTCAGATTCCCCACTGAAAAACATATTAGAAACAAAAGGATGTCAAGAATCTGGAGGGATAAAGGTTTATAGCTGCTACCGGGATCTAGCCTTGGTAGCTAACTAGTAGCTAACTAGCTAGTAAGTTATCTAACTTCCCCGCTAAATTCAATCATAAGTAGTCATTCTCAAGACTGCCAACTCATAGAGCTACTATGTGCTGCAGCAGTAGAATGAAGAGGGGAACATGTGATTGGACGTATCTGATGTATTAAATACTTTATTATTTTATTATTTATTATGTCACTTTTCGGCAACTTGGCTTCATAGAAGATTCAGGCTTTCCCAGTCACTTTGCTGGTTCTGTCATGTGTACTCAACTCAGAATTATGATATTTCCGACAACACTTGGAAGCAGCAAATGCGTAGGAACACTGCTATCTGATTTGCTGGGTTAATGAACAGCGTGCCCTCTGACCTTTTTGATGCGTGTGTTCCTGAGGGTGAAGGTCCTCTGGGTGTAGTAGGCCAGCACCTTGCTGCTCTTCACCGTCACCAGGAAGCTGCCATACTCCTCCTGGCTCTCCACTGGCCAATACTGGTCACACTTCCTCTGAGAAGGCGCAACGTTTAACACATATCAACTTGGTCCCCACAAGGCAGGAAGCTTGAGACACAAATCCAGCAATAAATGCATCTTGGATTTGATTCTGAGATGCAAATCCCATTTTCCATCTTTTCAATATTTCTAGAACATATTTAAACTTTTTTTCGTCAAGTACAGTAAATGTCCAAGAACTTCAACTTGGCAGCGATGATGTAGAGACATCGACATACAAACACAAAGTAACCGCAGCCTTAAATCAGTAAGCTGGTCACTCACTCTGCCTTTCTCCATCAGGTTGGTGATCATGACGATGACGCCAACGTTTTGCTCCCAGACCATCCTCCAGAAGTCCTCGGTGCTGGACTTCAGAGGGCCCTGAGCTGCGACGTAGGACCTGGCCTTGTTAAAGCCCTGAGAAACACGCCACGTCAGGATTAGTTCAGTTTAGTTGTTTAAACATGTTAAAAACCTACATGGATCTCAAAATGATCAAGGAGAACAGAAAATATCCAGGACTGATTTCTATAGCGGTCCTTGACACATAGACAGCAGTCGGTACATCATGACTCTTAAAATGATAACGTGAATTAATATAATATAATATAAAAAAATAAATGTAATATAATAAAAATTATAATATAAAAAATATAATATAAAAAATATAATATAATATAAAATAAAATAAAATAAAATAAAATAAAATAAAATAAAATAAAATAAAATATTAGGATTTATTGTCCCCAGAGAAATCACCCTTAAAAAAGATGTGAAAATTTCCAATTTCAGATTAAAACATGAAAAAAAAATGTGAAAACCAACATGTGCCCAAAAAGCAACATGCGTTGAGTTCACATCTGGATTTTCACCCGACTGTGTTGTAAGGGAAAATTTGCAAGGAGAAACAACAGTGGACAAATTATCAGTCCAGCTCAGAAAGGGACGTTTACACTGCTCTCATATAAAACGTTCACAGTTTTGATGGTGTGATGTCGCCTTCATCCTTTGACATTTTGTGAGATGCAAACAAAAATCCCTGGAGAGATCCTCAACATCCTTTCAGCCGCTCTGCAGCCGCCGCCTTTTAAAAATCAATCTGTACGTTAGAGGCCGTGACAAAAGCTAGATTTCTGTGCAACCTCTGCCTTTCAGGCGGGAAATGAGATTTCAATGATTCACCGGTAAGCATAATAGAACGCCACACAGATCTCCAGTAGTGACGGTGGGTCTGGTAAATAGGTTTAGAAAGGCTCTGGGGACGTTGTGACTCAGGGAAGACAGGGAGAAGTGGAGTGGTTGATTTCTATGGTGTTTGAAAAATAATTGAAAAAGAGGTGAGGTGAAAACAATTCCTTACATCGACGTAGTTTGCGTTGATGTAGTCTCCCGTCTTTCCGCCTTTGTCGGCCTGGGGTGAGAGCCGGACCCGGCTGTGGTCATCTAGGTCCGGGACAGACAGCAGAGCAGACGTGGTGAGACACAAGAAGTTTGGTTTGGCTTTTACTTTTTCTAAATGAGATGAAACACCAGACAGCAGGATGCACCAAACCAAACATCTAACTTACAGCACTGTGAGAATCTAAGGCAGCGTAGATTTAATTAGATACATTTGGTCTTAGATGGTGTTAGATCTAACCCTAACCCTAAGAAGAAGAAGAAGAAGAAGAAGAAGATAATGTTATTAAACTCACATGCCAGGATGTTGATGTATCTGTTTTTATTCTTGTTGTCAGGATGGTTGGAGCTATCGGTGGTCATACCCATGTCCACCGTGCACACCTGCACCTCCTGAAACAGAAAACACACACACACACACACACACACACACACACACACACACACACACACACACACACACACACACACACACAGCATTGTAGTTTTACCCTTTAGTTTTTTGTGCACACCCACATAAACACTGTGAGACAAGACATGAAACCACAACTACTTGACCAGCAGCATCTTTCATTAAACCAAAGATGGTGGGGCAGAGAGCTTACCTCGTAGCTCTCTTTCAGTATCTAACGGTGGGAGTGAGGATGCAGAAAGCAGCCGTGACGTTTCCGTGACAAAACATTGAACGAAAAAGGTGCAAAAGTAAAATTACAAGACACATAAAAACTTTCATGCTGTTTCAAGCAGTTAAAGGAGAAATCAACTGGAATAATAAACAATAATAATAAAAATAATAAAAATAAAGATATTGATTAAGTTTACAATATGTTCTATCTCAATTCATTTGTTTGACCGTCAGTAAACAAGTCTAAACATCTATTTATGTCATAATTTTAACCATCTTGACTTTTACACATTTGTCTTTCTGCTGGTAAATGAATGAATAACTTGTGAGTCTTCAACTAATGATACGTTCATTTTGGGTTGATTTTTCCTTTAATGTCAGTTTCTAAGTAAAGAAAGTGTTGATTCATTCAGGCCTTCCTTCAGTGACTCAAACTAATTTATCATGTATGATCGAATGTGACAATTGATTGATAATTGATAATTGTAGAATATTGGCATATCAGCAATTTCCAATACCTGCTGTATTGGAAAACAGTCAAGATGTTCATCATGATCATGATAAATTGTGATCCCACAATCATGATGATCATTCACAATCATGCAGCACAAACATCAGCAAGCAGACTAGAACATGAAGATGGATGGATGGATGGATAGACAGACAGACAGACAGACAGACAGACAGACAGATACATAGATAGACAGACAGACAGACAGACAGACAGACAGACAGACAGATAGATAAATAGATAGACAGACAGACAGAGAGACAGAGATAGACAGATAGATAGACAGACAGACAGACAGACAGACAGACAGACAGACAGACAGATAGACAGATAGACAGATAGATATTATGGGAACCTCAAACTCCTGTGAGAACCCGTGGGCGTTGTGCAGCTCCGACACGTGTTTGACAAACATCTTGACTGGAATCGCCTCATGGTCGTCTGGAGGAACAACAAACAACACTGATGAACCCACATGTTAAATCTGACCGGATTTGTTTACGTTTCTATGGTTACAGTTCTGCTACAGTGTAGCATGGATGCTAGCTACAGATGTTTCTATGGTTACAGTCCTGCTACCATTTAGCATGGATGCTAGCTACAGACGTATATATGGTGCTGATGCTAAATGATGCTAAAACCATTACAAATCAATATGTTGTGTCAATGATCAATTTCTTTGGTAATAAGCAGGATAATGTACAGTGAGGCTGCACCAGGGTCAGATCACTACATACATAACAGATGGAGGAAATGCCTCCATCATGTTACTGGTTTGGTCTTCAGTATTTCCCTGCCAAAACTAATTTCAGAAGCTCATGATTTGCAAGAGTGAAAAACAATTTGAGCAAGAAAAATAAATTTGCGGCTGTGGCTCAGGGGGTAGAGCGGGTCGATCCCAGGCTCCTCCAGTCCGCATGTCGAAGTGTCCTTGGGCAAGACACTGAACCCCAAATTGCTCCCGAAGCTGCGCCTTCGGTGTGTGAATGTGTATGAATGGTTAGATTCCCCTGATGTGCAGGTTGGCACCTTACATGGTAGCGCCCTGCCATCAGTGTATGAATGTGTGTGAATGGGGTGAATGTGAATGTAGTGTAAAGCGCTTTGAGTGGTCGGAAAAGACTAGAAAAGCGCTATATAAGTACAGTCCATTTACCATTTACCATTTGTATTTGCAAAGAACTATTTGCACTTGCAAACGTCAATTTTGCGCGCCGACTTTTGTCAGTAGTTCAGCTCTCAAAGCCTGCCAAAACGATTTGGAAGCGTGTGGACCAGGATTTTGGCAGGCTTTGAGCGCTGAAATAGTGACAAAAGTCGGCGCGTTTGCAAGTGTAAAACTGAAAAGACAGTTTTGTGAATACAAATCAGATTTTCTTGCTCAAATTGTTTTTCGCTCTTGCAAATTACACTTCTGAAAATAGTTTTGGCAGGGAAATACCTTCATAGTTTTCTGCATTCTGTGTGTGTGTGTGTGTGTGTGTGTGTGTGTGTGTGTGTGTGCGTGTGTGTGTGTGTTACCAGACGTGAGCGCAGCAGCAGCCGGTACAGGGATCACTCTGGGTGATGCGCTGTCTTCGATGTAGAAATGTGCGGTCTGGAAGCAGTTCCTGGAGAGGACACAAACAGACACAACACCTTCACCAACGAGTCATTTTGATTCAAACGCTGTTTGTGATTGAAGTGGTAAAATATCCTCCTTCAGTCATCCATTATTTACGTCTCAGGGTACAGTGAGGGATGGACCCTCATTTGCAGTGCAGCCAAGGATACAATAAGACAAATCAAAATAAATAAAAGCAAAACAGGCATAGATAGATAAATTAAGTATTTACAGTCGGACACTTCTGAAAGTCTCCAGGGTCAACAAACTATCAACTTCCAGGATACGTTGCAGTTTGTTCCAAGCAAGAGGGGCACAATGAATCCAAATCAACCTGAGGAACTTAGAAGTCCTGAGAGGAGGTTTGGTACACATTGATGCTCCAGTTCAATAATGATGTAATGTTGGGTGGTCATTTGTTCATAAGGGCTTTATAAATGGACATATACCCGAGGGCCAGCCCACTCGTTCATACAGGACACAATGATCGGTACCAATCTGCAACCTTTTTACCAGGTTGTCAATATGAAATTTAAAGGTGAATTTCTGATCGATCCAGATCAACGTAAGACTGGAAATAATTCATTAATAAATGAGATCATTTCCAGGTCTGAAAAGTTTGGGAATTGGACAAAAGGCCTGAAAAGGTGTGGAAGAATATTGTTACTTCACTATTTGACAAATAGTGACGTTAGTTGTAGAATGATGTTCAGCTATATAGTAATGACTGAACACCCACTGACATCTTGAAATCCGTTCAGGTTTTAAAATCTAGAAAAGGTCTTGCATTATTAATGGGAATGTGTAGCGTAGAAAAAAAATAATGAAAAATAATATAAATGATAAAATATCTCCTGATGTCGTCTGATGTCGTGAATCTAATGAAAAATCCTGAACCAAACAGTACTGTGGGTAAATACCACCCGACTGAGAAATAAAAGGCTGGAAATGCTTTTGTTTTGATGTTATTCCCTGCAGCCCAGATTTTGGAGAATACATGGTAATCTTCCAATAACACAGGAAAAAAGATGTTCCACCTAATCCTGGACAAGTTTTTAAATGGATGAGCCTCCGATGAACCTGAAGTGGGCATCAAGGATTATTCTGGACAAAAACAGGAAAAGCGTCCGATGAGATTGAAGCCGAGAAAGAGACAGAAACATTCCAGTTATTCTCTGATGTGTTTTCATTTATTTCCCCTTCCAGCTCTGTGGAATAAGGCGGCCCGACTACAACATTCACATCTTGGAGCGTAAAAGTATTATTTCTATTTTTATTTACTGTAATATTTCTATTTATTGATCAAATAAAAATGTAATAAATAGTCAGACACACAACTGCCTGTTTGTGTAATGACCAAAACTTCAAGTGGTGCAAGAGTCCAAGTCAAATCAACAAGCTGTATAAAGGGTCCACTGCTGCAGGCCTGTGATGCTCAGTGGGTAGAGCAAGGCACTAACACTGCCAGGGTTGGGGGTTTGAATCCCACTGGATGCCTTGCATGTAGAAAATGTACAGTACTGTGCAAATGTCTCAGGCACCCTAGATTTTTAATATAAATTTGGTCTTAGATGTTTATTTTTTTGTTTTCTGCATCAGTGTTTTACATTACTGCTCTTTATAGTCCAGTGTTTGATATTTAGACATTTTTCATTTCATTATTTTTGAAAGCATCTTCACTTTATGGATTTTTTCTTTCCATGTACCTCAGACTTTTGTACAGTACTGTATGTACTTGTGTAACTGTAAGCTGCTTTGGACAGACCAGAAATGTCTTTCTGTATATGCTGCTTTTATAATGTTGTGTAATGTTAATGTGACAGATTAATAAGTCAAATTCCTTGTATGTGCAAAGTTAATAAAACTATTTACTGCTGCTTATATCACCTCATTTCAAACCCTTCAGGCATACTGTTTGAATTTGGAGTCAAACTGGACCAAAATCCCAGCTGACCTCAAATGCACAGCAGAGTGGCCAAATGAGCACCGTGCTGCTGGGAGGAACCGGGATTAGAGCCGTTTGGCCTCCCGCCGCACAAGACCTGACACGACTCCTCATGTCGGACATAATCAGGCGGATGTCCTTTTTCCATCCCGACCCGCGGCTCAACATCCTCCACCGAGAACTAATCTCTCAGATCCGAGATTATCACCAGTTTAGCTCCATCTCTGAGATACAAGAACAATATGTCCTGTCTCCGGCAGATGAGAAATGTACAACCTCAGAAAAGTGTCACACTGCATTTGACAGTGTGTCCTTGATTGGATTTCTGAAGTTGGTTATTTCACGGTCGGAGGTTTTTTTTCAAGATGCTTTTCTACAAAAGAAACTAACTTTTGCGTTTATCTGAATGGCACAAAAAACGTTTACACTACTCCCAAAGGGACTTTTGTTTCTTCTGAAACTAGTCGCAGCACTTCACTCCTCACTGAAAAACATCCCAAGGCCGACTGGAATCAAAAGCGTTCGAGTGTCAAACATCCTCCGACCGACGGCACAAAGAAAGACCCAACAACACACAGGAGGCGTTGTTTACCGTGGACAGTGGAAAACACACACACACACACACACACACACACACACATACACACAGCACAATGTAAGAATAAGCTGGCGCTCGTGTTCCAGGAGATTCAGCTTCCCGATGAATTTGAGTCTTCTGATTTTATTTATTTATATTGCATCTTTTAATTAACAACGAAAGTAAATCCATACATGAATAAACTCTTCCCCAGACGTCCCACTCATCCAGTCAGTCCACGTGATGTTAGCTGTATATCTAACCCCAAACCCCAGACTTTTTCATGACTTTTTATGTCTCTACCTTTTACTTTTTACTGACCTGTGTTATACGTGTTGACGTTTTAAATTGTCTTTTTAACTCTGAACTTCGAATAAAGAAACCTTAAACCTTGACGTGGATGGGGAGAGTGAATGAGTAACGCTCCCTCAGTAATTACTGCTGAGGTGCCCTTGAGCAAGGCATTGAACCTCCAACTGCCCAATGGTGCCCAGTAGAAGACTGTGGTTGCACTGGGCAAATAAGCGAAAACAGAATTTGGTCAGTTTGAAGAAGATTCTCCGACTTACAGGATTCTCCACAACACCAGAATATGTTGCTGAGGAAGCCGAGCCTTTCCCTCTGAGAAACATCTACAGCCTCTTGTGATTTGGAAGTGTACATTTTTCCTTTTGTGTGCAACTCTGCTCTCAACACTGTCGGTAAGGAAGCTCTTACAGTACCAGTGGCTGGGTTGACCTGCCTGCTGGGTCACTGCAGAGAGAGGCTCCGTTCACTTTTTTTTCCTCTCAAGTGACACAGATCTGATATTTTCTAATCAGTGTGAACAGCAAAAAGCTGACCACATGACCACAACCAAAATCTGCTCAAATTTGTCAGCGTTGCCATGACAACAAAGTAAATCTTCCATCATGTTGTCAGCTTGGCTAAGCAGCGTTAGCATGGAGGACAACGAGACACAACGATGGACAGAAAGACAGACAGACAGACAGACATTGATTGGTATTTGGGTAAAACTGGAAGACAGACGGAAACCAAATGTGATGTTATTGATCCTCTGATCATCACTGTCAGATCATATTGGTATGGATATGGTTACATCCTGGAATAGATATGAACAGTCATCCAAAAAAATCAGATATGAGCAGCAACTTGGACTTCAGCCTGAAGGCCTGTGGTGTGAACAGGAAGTACAAACAGACTAGAGAAGTTAAAGTTACTGTTTATAATATCTACTTTGATGGTGTTTGTTCTTCTTTCAAGGCGCTTGGGGAAATTCTACTCCTATGTAGTCTTTAGACACAGAACAGAGAGCCTCAAGGACAGATCGGCACAGAAGAAAATAAACACAAAATAAAAAATTTCAGCTGCAGACCTCCGACGCCCCAGCACTGCCTACCTCCAGTAGATGAGGATGCCGACCAGGACCACCAGGCCAAGGAAGGTGAGGGTGGAGACCACAGCCAGGGGGACCACGGCCTTCCTCTCCCTTTCCCTGACCGACCCAACCCTGGACTCATGGCTGCTGTTACTGGCATCTGGATGGATGGATGGATGGATGGATGGATGGACAGATGGACAGATGGATAGATGGATAGATGGATAGATAGATAGATAGATAGATAGATAGATAAAATATAAGTTTAACTATTGCAGACTGTTAGGTAGACAACAAACATAAAGGCACAACAAGTGTAAATAAATCACATATCTATCAAGTGAAGCAGATTGAAGTTTAAATTCTACAAACAGGCAGAAATAATCTCATTGGTTATAGAGTTAAACCTCAGTGGGCGGAGCCAAAGAACCACAGAGTGCAATTAGCTAACCAGCAATTCATGGTCTTGGAAGGTCAGCTAAGCTAACTAGCTAACCTAGATAACTTAGTATGGCTAGATTGTATTTCTTCAGTTAACAGCAGAGCTCTAGGCTTCATGATATTAGCTAGCTCCTCTTTTGCCTCTTGTCTTTTTCACTAGGTTTCAGTCTAACATGTTAGCCAGAACAACTGTAGATATTTGACCCCGCCCACTGAGGTTTAACTCAACTCAATGAGATTATTTCTGCCTCCAGAGCAGTTCTGCCTCTGAGAAATGTTTGTAGAATTAAAACTGCAATCTGCTCAAGTGTTACTACCCACTTCAGAAAGAACCATGAACCATATTAATAGCCCAGGACTCGCATCACTGACACATACGACAGTTCACATTACCCCATCTACTGCAACACAAATACAAGACTCATCACATTAAAACCGCCTGCCAAACCACTTGAAAGAACACAGAGACACAAAGGCTCATAATCGTAGTCAACACAGATCAAGCACAAACACATTCATCAGACTGCAGCAGCACACAACCAACGGCGAGGAAGAGTCAAACAACTGTAATGTGTACCGTGAATAACAGCTATGAAAAAGTGACAGCTGAACCCGACCTCATTTTGCTGCTCTGAATCTTCCGTTTATTATCGTTTGCAAACCAGTAAGATAAAACGTTGGTATGGATTAACCTTGACTGAGAGGCTGGTTGTGTCAAAACCTGCCTCTTCTGCACAAACTGAGAGAGTTTGATCGTGAATGGCTGGGTCAGCCCTGTTGACTAGTATTTATACTTTGCCCGTTGTGCTCTTTCTACTCTGTGCACACCCCATTCATTCATATAACAAATCTCTGACTGCTTCTCAAAACCTGATCACATGATCATGGCAGAGAAAGAGCCTGGACAATACGTGTTTACATGAAGATGCAAAAGGTTACTTGTGTTTGGAGCCGAGCCCGAAGCAACAAGATGACTCCAAGTGGCTTTGATTAGAATTAAAGGCAGACGCCATAAAAGCTCTTTTGATAGCCCCTTTGAAAAGGTTTAACTAAATGCTAAGATCTGATTGCGTGCCTTGTTGTGGATAGGGAAGGTTACTGACATGAGCATCAACTGGGTATGGCAACGTAGAAGAATTCACATCAGGCAGCATTCAGGACCAATGTTCCTCTAACTAATGATTCATCACACTGACCATATAATATCTAGTCAGTCCCTAGGTCTAATAATTTATCACATTGACCAAATACTAATACCACCAGTCATTACTCCACTTGTCCCACTGGTATGGAAGTTTCGATGGCAATATGATAACAGATGATACTAGACTTTGTCATACCTTAGGGTTTAGTGAACTGACGCCCCTGGTTACTGAGGGTTTTAAGGTCTCTTTGAGATTGGGTCCAGTGTAGATGGAGAGGTTTAGCACCTCTGTCACAATCCAGCCAAGCCTGAGAAGAGCTTTGCTGCCCTCTGGTGGCCAAGCCTTAACAGAGCACAATGTCCGGGGCCCGCTCTAACATTTGGGAGCAATAGAATCACTACGCTTGCTGGGGAGATTGGGTTGTAAACCTGATATCTGAAATTGCTTTAGAGGATTTTGCACATCAGCCTGTGTATTTCAACACTAAAGAAAGCCTATTTAATAACTACTATACATTTGCTCAGCCAACGTGTACAGAAACAATTGGAAACCTCAAGTGGAAGTGGACTCAAATAATGTTTCCTGAATCAACATAAAATTTGTAAAAATCATTTGGCATGCATAAACCATGCATCTTCTAAACAAAATATTAACTATAGCACTGGATATATTTGAAGTATACCCTCCCAAATTGTGTTAAAATGAACATTTCTTTCATAATTCTGAAAATATGAAGAGGCTTTATAGTAGGAAATGTTGGGCTGGCTAAGGATGGCTGAAGTAAACTAACTATGCAGCATAGCTGGAATAGTTGAATGTGTCTGACACCGAGTGCTTCTGGATTAATGCAATGGAAGTTGGACAAAGTTGTTAATGACAAAGTGGAGAAGCAAAGAGACGACAAGAGACACTCAAGAGACATTCAGAGGATGATGATGATGATAATGATGATGATGATACACTTATCTAAGTTATGGGGATCGTATTGGTGACTTTTATGGGTGATGCCATGAAATCCCATGAAAGGATCCCCAAATGTAACATGTTACCTTGAATGCATGTCGTATCGAATGCATGTAAGCCTCTCACTCGCTCACGCTCATACATAGACACAAATGAAATTTTGTTTTTCACAGACAGATGGTGGATTAGTCATCGTTTGGATCTCCAAAAAACAAACTTCCTCATCTCTTGGCACTTTGGCAGCCGCAATGTAGTTTTTGTCATAGATGTAGGGCCCACGTGGACGGCGTTTTACCTGCGACTGGCTCCTCCTCTTCCGACTCTCTTTCTGTGCGCTCAGGGATACTGAAGTCAGAGGACGTCTCGTTGTCGTACAGGCTTTCACCCTGCCCTGAGCCACTCTCCTCCTCCGCGCCCAGTGACCAGGGCGAGGTCGAGGTTACCGCCGATATGGATGATGTTGCGGTGCCTCCTACCTCCGTGGCGACGGCGCTGCCACTCTCACTTTCGAAATAGAACGCAGAGGAGCGTTCGTCGTCCGGGGTCGTGCCGAACCCCGAGGCCGGCGACGGGGGAACAGTGGGACTGACTTCGGTCGAGTAAGGGACCATGCTCTCTCCGGAGGCTGACGTTTGAACCCTTTCCCACTCCTGATCTATACCCTCCTGGGACTCGGCAAATAGGACGGCGCCGGAAGCACTGCTGCTACTGTCTAACACCTGCCCTTCTGAGGTGGGGGTGAAGGGAGAGGCTGTGGGTGAGGAAGGGGCTGAGGTTTGGAGGACAGAGTTCCTGTCTGACGCCGAGAACCACTGGTCCTTTACACCAGACACTGTGGCTGCAACAGAAATGGGCAGGTCACTATGGGTGGCTGTGTGGAAGTGGGAATCTGGAAAGGACAGTGAAGGAGAGATAGTGCTATAGGAGAGCAGAGGCTGGTCTAAGGACAGGCCATCAGAACCCACCACAGACAGAGAATGGAGAAGGTCATCTACGCCACTACCAGAGGCCGAAGGGAGGCCCACACTAGAGTAAAGCTCTAGGCTAACGGTGCCCCAGGCTGAGGAGGGCAGGGGGATATGAGGAGAGGCATGCAACCAGGGTGAGGATGTTGACGGTTCGAGAGAACAGCTGCACATGGTGTCCACACCGCTAGCTAACGGAAACCCATCACCACTGACCTCGGAGAGAAAAGAGTCTATCGCACTCCCTGTCGCGTAACTCGAGTCCTCAAACCCACCTGAGAGAGAGTCAGATAGGCCTGGGGTGGCGCCGGACAGGGTGAAGTCACTAGAGAGTAGAACTGAAGGTTGGAGGGCGGGGCTAAGAGACAGAGAGACTGTGGAGAGTGATCTAGACAGCTCTGATGGATCCCAGGGGGACTCGGGCGGCTCGGCGGTGGTGCCAGACGGGTCCAGCACTGTTTCGAGAGGGGGAGTATCGCTAAACAGCAATGGGTCACCCGAAGCGAGCGCAGACGAGGACAACACATCACCATCACTATCATTATCATCAAACCCAACACCAGGAGAGACGGGCTCAGTCTCCCAACCAGACAGGGGGTGTGAGGGGTGAGGGAGGTGAGACAGGGTGGAGGTGGTGGAGGTGGGGAACGTGGGAGTGCTAGGAGCAGCCAGGATTGGGTCTTTGCTAGACAGCAGTGCAGTAGCGGCATGCTGGGACTCCCCTGAAGAGGGCATCACAGACAACACAGGCCTAGACGAGGAGGGAGGGGCATGCAGACAGGCAGGGGAGGCGGTGCTGGGGAGGTCGCCAGGGTCCGAAGTATCACACACAAGGGAGGCGAAGGAGGAGGAGACTGAGGAGGAAGTGGAGGGGAGGACAGAGGGGCGCTCACCGTTGGACACCGGCTGTGTGGTCTGCAAGACAATGCCACTGAACGGGGAAGAAGTCGAGGCAGATGAAAAATGAGGCATGCTGGGAGTTGTAGGCCGACGTGGGGCTTCCTTAGCAGAGGAGAGATCGGAGGTTGTTTCTGCCCGGCTCTCTGGAGGAAGTCTGGTTCTGCTGCTGGTGGCTTCATCTATGGGACGCGCCACGCCTCGGTCGGTCTTGGCCTGGATAAAGGATGATGTTGTTGTGCTGCTCGTATCTCCGGAGTGAGAAACCTCTGTGGTCGTTGTAGTGGTGTATATTGGAGTACTTCTACTAAGGACACCCTTTGTCTTTCCAGTGGTGTGTATGGGAGTAGTGGTACTAAAGCCACTCTTGGTGATTGGAGGAATGCCATGACGGACACCATTTATCTTTGCAGTGGCGTATACAGGAGTACTACTTCTAAGGACTCCCTTTGTTGTAGTGGAGTATATGGGGGTGTTGCCACTGAGGTCACCCATGCTGCTTGAGCCTCCTGTGGTTCCTGGTGACAAGGTGACCTCTGGTGGTGGTGTGGAGGTACTGTGGTATGCATTTTCTTTAGAGTTGGTCTGGACATGATTGGGCAGAGTGGGTCTGACTGGGGAAACCGGATCAGTGGTTCTCCCACGACCCGACTCTGTTGTGGTTCTGATATCAGGCAAAGGGAAAACCTTTGGCCCGTCTGATGTGGTGTTTGGTGAGTCTGTAAGAGTCCAGTCCAAATCATGATCCTTGGTTTGGACTGGGCCATTCCAGGGCAGATCTGGTTCATAGTCCCCCTGTTGGAGAGATTGCATTGAAGCTCAATGAAATACTTTCCAGCTGAACAATAGGATGTGATTTATGAATAAAACAAATAGTGTCCTTACTTACATCATCATCATATTCATTTGAATCTGGATACAGTGGATTTGCTGGAAATAAGCACAGATTGGAACATTAGATACACAATATAAATTGGTAGAGAATCAGTCAAGAACTAGAGTAACTTTTAGAAACTGCCAAACTATTGTAAATTAAAACTTCATGGAAGAAACTGAACAATTTAACTCTTGTTTGGTTTGTGAATTTCCCTGCATTTGTATTCATGTTGCAGTGATGTGATGAGGTTGAAAATGTACAAGGCTACTGAAAAACAATTTCAACAGAAAAAAAGAAACATTTGACAAGGAAAAACAATTTGAAAACAATGTGATCAAAACAGTATGGAGAGGGTGGACAAACTGAGACTGTTTCTGGAGGTTGAAATTATCAGATTTCTGTTCAGTTTTGTGACGTTTCATGAACCTGATGAAAACCTTCATGAACCGGATTATGAAATCTTTGTGAATGTGTTGCTCTTGTTGAGTTGAAGGGGTGAAATGATGGGAGAGTGAGAAGGAGGGAAAGGCTGTTCACACCACCTGAAGCAGTTTGTTGGCTTTATGAAAAAGTCAAGATTGAGTGGCAACAAACACACACATGCATGCGATATATCAGGGATGTTTGGACTCATGCATCTGGCGATCCCAACCCAACACACACACAACAAACCTTGGTCCAATAGTATTTGCAATAAGCTCTCTGTGTTTGCTTCAACCTCCTTGTAGTACCTGGTAAGTTGTCGCTCTGAACTGACAAATACTTTACTATGATTGTCGAAGCTTTCTGGCACATTGTCTTATCCTAGGAGGCAAACTCCACCCCTCTGGCTCCGGTGGAGGATAAAACAAACTGTAAAGAGCATTTGCAAATACTGTGTTGACCCAGGTACCCGACACACAGCACACACAGGCATGTTGGCAGATGGTAGTGTGGCTCTTACCTGCATGGGGCTAAGTCACACATCATGGAGACCAGATCAAACTGGTTTGTGAAGCATGAGGTGAGTTTTTACAAGTTTAATGAACTGGGTAGGGGAGATGATTTCACACTGACGTGACGCTAAATGAGATGAGGGCTGCATTGTTGCCACGGTATCACAAGATGTCCGGTATCACAAAATATTCAGTCACGCAAATCTATTGAATGTTGCAGAATACCGCTCATTCATGCAAGCTGACACTGAAATAGGATGCAGAGGATCTTTTTTAGCAAGGTATGTTAGTTTATTTATTATCAGGTTCAGTCATAAAATACAAAGTTACCATGATTGCCATTCCAATCCATGTTACACAAATGCTGCACACATGCAAACATTCTCTTACTGTGACAGGCGGAAGGGTTGCCATTGCGAAAAAACGGCAAAAAAGACGGCAGCTTTGTCTTTCTTTGTGACATGGGACACAGGAAATTACCCTTGACCCCCAAACCAAACATGTTCAACATCATCTTAGAAATATAGAGAAAGCACATTTGAATAGAGTACACAGAGAAGCATGTACAACAGTGAAACCACAGAGAAGAGGACTCCACCACAGTGTGATGACATGCTCACAAAAAATATCCCGAAGACCCAGCGAGACGAACAAAGAGGAAGAGAAACAAAAAGCTGAATTCACAACTTTGTGTCAAGCGATGGAAATGTTTCTCAGGACTGTTCAGTAATTTCAGTCGGTGATAAAGCATACTGTCCACAAACGGAGAACTATCAAAGGAGGTGGTTTAGTTTCCTCCTCAGAGCTCAAATCTCATCAGCGAGGTTATAAGTGGATTTAGTCACTTTAGATCAATTCAATTCAAATCTTTATTGTCCCACAGGGGAGATGAAGGTCGGAGATCCAGGTCTTAAATTAAGAAGCTTTTGTTATCTGCCATTACTTGTATAACTCTTTCCTTTTAAGTCCTACTGCTCGTGCTAAGGAGTTGGGGAACTGGTTTGCAAAAGATCAGCCCTACTTCAAATAAAAATGCAGGGTAATGAGAAAGAATGTCTACAGTTCAGTTACCGAACTCTAAGCTCGGTCGCGGCCGCTCTTACCGGGGTCGTCGATGGGCATGTGGACCGTCAGCTGGTCGCTCACGCGTCCGTACAGACCGTTGGTGCAGACCGCCACCACCTGGACCACGTAGCTGGTGTTGGCCAACAGGTCCTGGATGATCGCCCCCTGGTGGTGGGAGGTGGGATAAGATTAACGTTAATAATACCTTTGAACTACTAAAATGATTTTTTTAATATACTACTACTAATAATAATAATAGTTACATTTTAATTGTTAATAAATATTGATAGAATACTAGTTCATTATAATATTATTAATAATTAATAATTAAAAAAATAAACAAATATATTAATTAATTAATTAAAAATGAATTCCAATTTACAGGATCTGATGTTAGTAGTTATTATTATCATTATTATTATTGACACTGACAGTACACGTCTTGTCTAATCACCCCACCCACCACCGAGTCCTCACCACGTCCTGGTCTCCGTCGGTCAGGTACTCGGTAGCGGGGGGGTTTCCTCCCTGGGCCAGCAGGTAGCTAACAGAGTACTTCTCTATGCTGGCGTCATACACCGCCCTCGGCCTCTCCCACATCACCAGCAGGCTGCTGCGGTTCTGGGGGGCGGCATGGATGTTCTCCGGCTCCGAGCTGCACACTGAGGAAGTAATTTAACATTTACCAAAACACATGAGCTGATGTAACTACGACTGACTGATGCCGGAGCTGATTTTGACAGGATTTTGAGTTGAGACTGATAATTAGTGTCTTACAGAAGCTGTAAAATAGGGAAACAATAAAAAAAAACACTGGACCAGAAACATGCTAGAAGTCAAAGGGGGTGGGGCCTGGGGGGCGGGGTCATGAACTTGTGGAAGCCTGCATCCTATCAGAGCCTCATTCTGGGTCAGAGTTGAGTTCAACCCGTCAGATTAGCGCTGCAGAGATAATGCATCATAGACACACTGTGAGTTGGGGATTAACACAGATTACAGAGGTTGAGGATCAATGACCATCAGACCTCTAGACAATAGATCTAACCCTCTGACACATTTCCTCCTGTACAGCCCCAATCTGTGCTAAACCTCTGCACTCAGGGGCTTATGCACCGACTTATCCTCTTTCTGGGAATAAGTGAAAATGGTGCACTGTGTCAACATCAGTGATGTACATGTGTCACATACAGGAGGAGGGGGGCAGCCAGCTAAATACTGCTACCCTCAGGCTGTGGCTGGTAAGAGCATCTACTCTAACTCACTGTGGCGGGTAACTAACCACCACTCCAGTTTACACACCAACTGGGGCCGACTATTCCTGGTTGGGTTCAAATGAAGAGTCAGGAAACTGATACCTGGAGCTGACAGGTTTCCACCACTAGGGGGCAGAGTGGGCCAGTATGAACATCCAGCCAGAAGATGAGCTAGATAAACAACTACTACTACTACTACTACTACTACTACTCCTACTACCACTAGTACTAACCAGCTCTGGCCAGCTCTGGCCTCGCCAGTGAAAAGCGGCGCTGCAAAAAACCATGGTTCAATCTCATTTGATCACTATCGAATACAACCAGTGTGCAGTGTAAAATCGACCCATCCTGTAATGCTGCTCAGGTCACTGTAGTCCTACTCTGGTCCTTCTGTCACCCATGATGCACTTCTCTCTCAGTGTTAGCACTAGCAAGCAGGTTCACATAGAGGCTGTACTGAAGAGTAACGCATGATAATACTAATACTAATACTAATACTAATACTCATGATACATTTTATTTGGTTAGCACTTTTTCCAAACAGTTTACAATCAAATAAAACAAACTAATAATGTAAAGTGAACAAGTAAAAACAAGAAGGCACCAAAAGATAGAAGGGTAAGAATGGAGAAACAATCGGTAGTATAAAGACATCAAACAGGAAGTGAAGTTTCAAGACGTGATTTAAACGATGCTAGTGACTCTGCCAGCCTCTCAGGTGATCCACATCCAAAAGCCTGGTCATCTTTAGTTTTAAACCCAGATTTTGTAAATCCTGAGGATCTGATCAGGGGTTAGAAAGGTTTACAATCTAGGAGCCAGACCTTACCAAATCTTAAAATCAACTCTAACAGGTAACCAGAGGAGATGCCAGAACTAGAGTGATGTGATTTAGTCAGTTCAGATCCTCGCTGCTGCGTTTTGAGTTGGAGACACAAAAGAGCCTTTTGGTGGATGACAGACTAATAAACAGGATAAAATGAGGCTCTTGTACGTACTGGGTGTGAGGACCTCCTCGGTGCCAGTGTAGGAGGAGAAGACCTGGCCCCATGAACTGCTCCTGCTGCTCCCTGTAGTTGTTCTGCAGGTAGTCCATCAGCATGACGTAGCCGGCCTGCTGCATGGTCATCACCTCGCAGAACATCTCCAGCTGGACAGGACACACAGCAAGACACGATCAGCACCAGCCTCTTACCAACAACTACATTTCTAATAGCCTCTCCGGTTCCCAACAGCGGCAGAAGGTGCACCACGAAGCTGCCACTGGGCGTCCTGGAGGCTGGTCGGTGCGAACCACGTGATGTGTAACCGCGACGTCCTGGGAATGTTGTTATTTGTCATTCTCCCTGTCAATCTTCCCTGTCTCACTCTACTGTCAACTATTAAATAAAGGCAAAAATGCCCCAAAATAATCTTTAAAAAATAAGTAAATAACAGTCGGTATCAATGAAACTCCACACTGACAGCAACCGCAGGGAGACGGATTGTTCTGACCTCAGATATCGGTCGTGTTGTTTCAGCGACATTTCTGGGATTCATAATTAAAACACTATGAGAGAAAATAATAATAATTTAGCTAATAATTCCAGTTCTCCCTCCCTGGTCATCCAGCATGCCACTCTTTGTATTATTTCATCTGAATGCTTCTTGTATGTTTGTTTATTGGGCTTGTAATCAGTGTTGTTGTTAGTCATACTTCCTATTATCTAAAATTAGATCTTGAAGACACGATCATGAAAAAGCAGCTCTGGTGGATCTGCAGCCTAATAAGGAAGTTCAGACTGTCTCGGTTCTCCACGCGAGGTGGAGGATTGAGAGATTAGGGGCTCAACCCCTAGATGAGTGATTACAGTGAGACTTACTGTAAAGCCGCTCCACCTGGCACTCAGCGCCAAACATTTAGGCTTGGTGTAAAAGCCCTGCAGCAAACTACCGGTCACATTTGGACGTTGACTAGATGTTGATGTGGGCCTGCACCGATATTGAAAACCGTGTAAATGCAGCGTCAAAGCTTGTTGAATATCAAACCCATGAAGGATACATGCATTTGAAAAATTAAATAAAATTCCTGCCAATATTTTCTCCACCAGGTTTTCCCTACCGGTCCAGGGATTCGAACCAAGAGCCTGCGTCCACAACCTGCAGCCTGCCGTCCCAGGACAGGTGAGTCATTCCTGCCTCGTTACGCAACCCTAACCACCTGACTCACCCAGTCAACACGGGGCTGCAGCGGGACCAGGGGGCGAAGCCTAATGGGTCCGTTTGTGGTTGTTAAGTCGTGACTTTAAACAATTACGTCTTGGCAGCATGAATGAACTGGAATGTCGACCAGTCGGGACACGTCCTGGGCGACAGGTAACGTTATGCACATCAGACTAAATATATAAATATAAATATATAAATCAATAACGTGTCAATCACTCCTGATTAATAACAACCATAATAAACCTTTTGAAACAAAGTTACAAAGGGCTGCAAAAAAAAGGAGCAAAATAAACAATCAATCAGCTGATGTCTGAAGTAAAATTGTATGTCATATTATTTAATATTATTAAACATTATTTAATATTATTTAATGAGTTAATACTATTTAATATTATTCAATATTATTCAATATTATTCAATATTATTTAATTAAACACTGAACTAATAATAGCAGTGTTTAATAAGACGAGACAGACGGACACAATTACTAAAGTGCCTGAAGATGTTTTTAAAGAGCTGAAAGGAGGAATTATCATACCAGAGAATGGACGGGCGAGGCTGTCAACAGGCCGCCTCTCTTCTGTGTATCTGTGTGTATGTGTGTGTATCTGTGTGTGTGTGTGTGTGTGTGTCTATGTCTGTGTGTGTGTGTCTGCCCTCAGGTCACTTGTGATTGACAGCTATACACAAGCAGTCATTAAATCAAACAAATATTGGCTCACAAAAGCCTTTATGGTGTATGAGCTGAAACACATGGTCACACAAGCACACACACATGTGCACGCCACACAAAGAAGTCCTCAATCTAAAGACGCGTCAACAGAAAGGTTCCCACAGTGCCGCGCTGCAAAAACATCACAAAATGTCCACAATGTTAAAAATATAATTCAGAGAACACTGTTTCACTTTTCACCCTGGTCACTACTGCTGTCCCCCGTAGGACACCGCAGGTGACTTGTGGGAGCTGATGGCCGTGCGATGCTTCCCAGTGCATTCTGGGAGAGAAAAATGGAGCATCAGAAAACCAGCGAGTACACAGCCTGGAGCAGGAGGAGAAAATACCGACCAGAACAAAACCACTAAAACTAAAACTACCAACATGGAGGCTGAAGATGGACTGGGAGGCCTGCCGCCAGTTCCCAGCAGTGGGGAACAAGTGCAATCTCAGTGCTACAAACTGAGAGTTTATTTTCCAATATACAATGCAGTTGTATTATTTCATATTTTAATAAGAATTCCCCCGAAAAAGAACCAAAATGCCCCCAAAAAACAGATCACAGGGTTAAAGAATGTCCTCTGGAAAATAAAAGTTAATTTCTTTCCTGCCTTCAGCCCAACGCACTCCTAAAGGACACACACACACACACACACACACACCTGCGTGTCAGACATGGTTGCTGTGTTCTTGAAGACGATCCACTCCACGGTCTCGGTGCAGGGCGGCGTGGTCAGAGAGCCGTTGTAGACAAAATATTTCTCTGTGGAGTTCGGCAGGAGACCCTGCAGGGTGAAGGACGCCACCTTGCCGCTCTTACCTGGACAACACAGCAGACCACGTCAATATGGACAACAGAGCAAGAAGAAGAAGCAGTGGAGGAAGTGTTGGATGCAGAAAAAGAGGAAGAAGAGGAAGAAACAGAAGAAGAAGAGGAGGAGTGAGATGAGGAAGAGGAGGAAGAAGAAGTTGCAGCAGCAGCAGAAGAAGAAGCAGAATATATGAAGATCTTTCTTCTTCTACTTCATATCAGGCTTATTCTGCTGAGGAAGCAACAGAAGAAGGACTAGAAGCAGAGGCAGCAGGAGAAGTAGCAAGAAGCAGAAGAGGAGTAAGGAGAAGAGGAGGAGGAGGAGGAAATGGGAGAAGCAGCAGCAGAAGTAGAAGAAAAAGCAGAAGAAGTATTTAAAGAACACCATTCACAACATTGAATATGTAAGCTGGCTGTCTGTCTGTCTGTCTTGTGGGTGTGGTGGGTGTGGCCAACATGGTGGGCGTGGCCAACATACCGTATCTGCTCACACTGTTGATGGCGTCCATGACGGCGACGTAGTTCTCGTTGTCTTCGATGCTCGTCTGTGAAGAGAGATATCGAGATACCAGTTATCCAGTATAGACTGATACACAGAAGGGTTGTTATCATGACACCTCATATTGAATCTCTCTTGTTACATCAGCAGCCATCTACCAGAATAGACATTAAAAAGATAAATATGTAACACAGAAATCTACCAATCTACCAAAGGTCTTAATAATGAAAATGCAGTCCAGGTCCCAAATTCATATTATTAATATTATTATTAAGCATTTCTTTACCCTCCTCCCACTGAGATTAAGAGCCTCTTTTTCAGGGGAGATGTGACCCAGACCAACAACAGACAACAATGTATAGAAGACAAGCAGTAAAATAATGTATGAAACAAGCTGGTATCAAACCAACCAGTGCCCCCCCTCCCATTCGGGGTGGGATGACATAATAAAACACAGGACGTAATCAGCAGGATACACAGAGAAACTCTCCGGTCTTTGATATCGGATCCAAACCTTCAGGCTGTTTAAGGCCTGAACCGGTTTGACAGCCGTCTCTAACAGTTCCGTCTACGCAATCAAACACTGTTGACGGTAAATCAAAGGGCTGACTGTATACTGCAGAGCTCCAAACAGACAGAGTTCATATAAACTCACACTGCGTCTAGATAGAAGTGGTCAGTTCTACTCCAGGTGTATTCCCACTGGGTAACATTTCACGTCAGAGTGTTTCCTGAAACAGTTTTTGCTTCCTGGTTTGTTCAATGTTGTTTTCCAGTCTGGTTTCCACTTGAAAACCGTCTGATGTGATGAATGAATGAAACAAGTTCTGATCATATTCCTGGAGAGTGACCCACGTCAACATGGCGGCTACTCTGTCGACGCTACACAGCATCACTAACATGTTTAGAATCCTCCAAACACACTGAAGCATCACGTGACCTTAAATCTATCACAGCTGAGTGGTAAATGTTGAAACACAAATTTGAAATGTAAAGTTGCGCTAACAGCTGCTAACGTGCTAACTAGCTAGCTAACATTGTCTTGCGTCCATGTTTGTTATGAACTGGACCACTGGAGCGCATCATGGTTGCAATTAAAACCTGTGAATTACTGACTTTAATTGGACCGGACACACTGTGGGATCAAACCTGTGACCTTTTGGTTACGGGACTATCTCTGTAACCACTTGGCCTGGTGCCATAACATTACTCCAACATTATTCCAGCTCTGTCTTCCATGTCTGCCTCCTCTCTAATCTGTGCTATGGGGGGTAATCAGTTCCCCCATCCTGCCCCCCGGGGCTTTGAGGAGGGCAGCAGGGCGGATCTGATCTCTTCAACACAACGAACACAGAAACAAGTTGAAGTAGGTGGATTTATTGGATGGAAAAATAAATCTGCTTTCATTTCATTCAGGAATTTCATTTGTAATTTGCTCTTCAAATCTCCTCTTTCTCTCCTCGGCTCTTATTCTGTTTCTTTTTGTAGCCTCCATGATCCGATTGGTCACAGTGATCCAGTGATGTCACTAAAGCCCTGCCCTTCGCTCGCTTTGGTCGCTTGTAATATTGGTGATGTAGGAATTGGAGCTTATTCTGCTGTTGCTCAACTTTCATTTTGCTGAGTATTTACAGGGTTTTCAACGTTGTATAAACATCTACTCAACGTCTACTCAACGCCTACTCAACGCCTACTCAACGTCTAAATATTTGCTGGGCTGTATAATTAAAGGTTCACACACACTACAGACAAATCTACCTATGGCATCCTCTCCTGCAGGACAGGACACAAACGTTTACATCCAATTGGCTCAGAGGGATTCACCAGTCAGCTGAATATGTTTTTTGGAAAGCAAAGCAACCACCGATCGATGCCAGAGTTAACTGGCAAAGACGAGTAGAGAAGAAAAACCCACAAACCGCCGCAAACTAAATTTCCCAGCGTTTGTCTGCAGCCCAACGCAGACAGCCTGCGGCTCAGATGCTCTCTGCTGCGGTTCGTTCCAACATGGCCTCTGCTGGCTTGAACACGCTAACGCAGCCAGAGGCAACGTGACGAAGCGCACCGACGAGCAGGAAAAACAGCAGGTATGCATCAGTGTTTACTATGAACCCTGGCATCTCACAGGAAACCACTTAGAGCTGGGTCTTTATCCTGCTCCGGAATATGAATACAACAGTCAAACACGCACACACACAGCATTACTATACTGGTGATGACATTACATTTACTTCCATTCATTCCTTTAGCCCTAAACCAAACCTTTACCAATACACGTCTAACATGGACCGTTAATTTAACCTTGATCTGACCTTGGCCTACCTCAAACTCCCCCTAAAGGTCATATCGTTAGGACGCTCACATCACTACGCTTTTGAACTTTTGGATGTTACAAGGATGGCCTCCTGAATTAATCTGTTATCAGTGTACAAACACACACACACACACGCACACACACACACACACACACACCTCAAACAGCACGGCAAGTGCTGTGATCCTGCCTCTCTCCTTGATGGCTTGGTCCAAGGAGTCAAACTGAGGCGACTCGTAACAGTAGATCTGCATCTGGAGAGAAAACAGAATCAGGTTGATTTAAACAAATATTAGCAATGATTTGCTAATAGAAAAACAGAAATATAGAAATATAGAAATACAGAAATACGGCTGAACTCTGCTGATGCATACGAACGTGTTAATACTTACTTACCTATTATTATTATTATTATTATTATTATTATTATTTTAGACTAGTGGTTCTCAATCCTGGTCCTGCTGGTTTTCCCTCTAGCCGTCTAATCAGGAACTGGTTTACCTGGGATTCAAGGTGAATGCAATTAACTACCTGGTAGGACAGAAAACCAGCAGGGCGGTGGTACTTGAGGACCAGAGTGAGAACCGCTGTTTTAGACCAATAGTATATACAGTCAGGTTTCCAGATTACCTCCAGGGGGTATTTGACCCCGTCCAGGCTGTGTTCGGAGCCCTCTGAGGAGGCGTTGCAGCGCCCCCAGTGGAAGGTGATGCGCCCCACCTTGAACTTTGACCTGAGACCCCCTCCGCTGATGTAGAACTCTCCGTCTACATTCACCGCCACTGAGAGGACAGACACAAACAGACACATACCTGATGCCGTAACTACGCTACAACACCTAATGAGTCCAGTGAAATGAATTTGTTGTATTTTCAACATGTGACATTAAAAATGACAGTAAGTTCAACTTCATCTTTCCACCATCTTCAAATGGTGGATCTCATTTCGTTGTTCAGCAGCCATTTACAGGCATGTAGTATCAAACATACAGGCACTACAATTAGCAACAAATATAAGATTATACTTGCAGAGAAAGAGACAGAGCTGATAGAGACGGAGCACATACTTGTACAATAGGTAGTACACATACTAGACAGACTATTTGTCAAAGTCAGGGATAATTACTGTATACTTCTATTTTGGTAACTTTGGTTCTTTTGTTTTTATGGCTGCATTTTGTATATGCACATCTGCTTTTGTAGATAACTTGTGTCATAACATTGGCCAACTGTTTACACAGTTTACAGTGTCCTGTCCCAAAGCCTCCACTTCAGATGTTCCTGAAGTTCCTGAGTCTGGGGACGTTTCAGTAGTTTCAATGTCTGTTTGCACTATTTCAAAAGGCATGAACTGATCCTGATGTTCCAGCAAAAACCTCTTTGTAGAAGGGAAATCTTCTATCTGTTCTCCTGCTACTCAGAGTGCACTATAAAGTGCCTTTGTGGTTGATAGTCTGTGCCTTTAACCCACATTGGTCTTATGTGTGTGTAGATAGAAACAGTGTAGGTACTGTCGACCTAATTCCTGTTCAGATTGTCCACTAAACAACTCAATAAAGAACTACCTCTGGTGCTGTTGGCTGCCAAACAACAAATACAACAGTGTTTTGTTTTACATGTTTTTTGCAGAGAAAGAAGCACTAAGAAAGAAGTGCTAAGAAGCACTGGACCTGCCTTTCTGAGTCGACTCCCTCTTGTCTAAAATTTCACTTTACAATTACCTTGAATGCACACTGTAGACTATTGTGTTTCATGCCACTTAGAGAAAGCAAATATATAAAAGACCCTCAATCCTCTCAAACTAGAAGCTGGTAACTATATCCTTTACAATAGAATGCCACTCTATGAGAACAGACCTTATCCTTCATCTATCTGGGCCAAACTGTCAGTACAATAATAGTAAGTTAACACTTTGGGACAGAAGGAAGGAAAGGAAGGGAGGGGGCAGGGAGGGGAAGAGAAGGAAGGAAGGAAGGAAGGAAGGAAGGAAGGACATGAAAGAAGGATGGACGGAAGGAAGGAAGTGACTAGTTGGAATGATGGAAGACCGGATAGATATCATCCCCAGATGAAGCTCTTAAGCCCTTGAATACACTAAGCACTGTTACATCTTAGTAGTAACAGGTGACCAACCCCCTCCTTACCTGTCTTCCCATCATTCTTGATGGTAGTCTTGTCAGACGTCAGCCTCTCCCAGCCGTCAAACCTCAGCTTCTGGTACCGCAGTTTCACCTGGGCTAGATCCTCCTCGATGTTGATGGGCGACTGCTTGGCGTTGCTGCAGGACGGGAACTTCTTGGCCCAGTTATTCTGGTTTAGCGTCCCTGGCGAGAAGAGAGTGGAGACTGTTCAGATACTGTGGCTATCATACTGTTGACTACCATTGTATGTAACTGACCTGGTGTTTTACATAACTAGTGCACTCTTGGAAAAAGACCTTCAAGATAATTCCTGAGGCAAAAAAGGAATCGCTCATATTAGCCATGCCAGTCAAACTGATGATTGCCATTAGGTAATATCAGGACTCAGCAGAAGAAAAGACACTTGGTATCTTTAGTAACTTTCAGTCCAACATGTCTTTGGTGACTGGAAGTGCATTCATTTTAACTACTCCTCTCCTAGTCTCAAGTAGCCAGACGTACAGCATAGCCTCACTTCATTTCACTTTGTTTCAGAAGAGGAGGAAGGTCTGGCTGAAGATGTTGCCGAGTAGGAATGAAGATGAGACAAACATCCATATATCTTCAACCAATCACAATCCAGGGCAGACCAAACCTCAGGATATAAAGGTCTTGTGTACGTACGTTCACTAGTGTTTGATTGCCTTTGCACTCATGGGGGACACAGAAAGCAACTGACTGAGATGCAAGGACCAAACTGGGTGTTGAGGAGACGGTGAGGATCAATCAGAGCTGACTGTCCACCATCAAACATCAGTTGACTATTCCACTCATAATCTCCACTTTATGAAGATCTCCATTTCTCTAACCATGTTGATTTGAAGAAAAAAAATCCAGCTGCCTTTTAATCCACAGTCTTCAGTCCTGCTGGGTGGGAAACATCATGACTTGGTTCCTCATTTCTCCTCAACTTCTCCAGAAACCTCACACTGCTCTTACCTTGTTCATAGGAGAGGCCTTAAGAAAAGGCATTAGCCCCATTCTGAGAATATTGTAGACTGAGAATATTGTCGACTCCTTAACCGCTTGCTTCCTTGATAAATTCATCAATGCTTTTTTGGGCGTGAATCTAGGATCGGCTGTACCAAGAATTTGTAAGACCTTGCTTCATTTTCAGACAGCTCTAAATTATGCTTGCTGTTGCTCCATTAACTAATAGATAAGAACTCATCATCCACAGTAGTGGGATTTTTATTCTTGGGAGGCATTTGAGAAAACTATGTTTCTCCATTTTCAATTTCCAATGGAGAAACACAGTTTAAACACATAACAGGATCCAACACGCTCCATTATTTCTCTGGTGGCTTCCACCAGCCAATATTTCAAACCCGTCCATTTTTAAACTTTCCCTTCACCTTATAATCTGTTGGGAATCATGCAGTCCAGACTTTCTCCTTTCTCTCTCCAATTAAACGCTGACCAGTTACAGGTGTGCTGCTCTGGGAGGAACGCTAGCAAGCTAACAAGCTAACCACCTCCAGCTGTTCTGCTGCACTTTGGCTTTGCTAGCATTAGCACAAAATCTTCTCCCTCTCTTACAACTTTTGTTCACCCAGACTTTGCAACAACAGCCTGCAGCATTCTGCTAACAACTGCTGCTCAAAGACCTGTGAGATGATGGATGGAAGAAATACCGTATGGAAACCCAGCCAAGAAAACAAACTAGTTATCCCTCACAGAGGACTGGTTTATTTATTGCTGTGTCAGCGACCCTGAAACTGCACCAAATAGATCTACAGCCCATATTAGTGTCAGATTGATCTATACCCCGGGTCTACATATTTTTGTTTACCTTTTTATTGTAAAAGCAATTTGGACAGCATGTGAGGCTGAGACCATATTTCTTGATGCAGGAAGTGTAATAACTTTATATGCTTTTGTTAACATCTGCTCACAGTTATTCTCTTCAGTCAGAGTTCACGTTTAACTGCCAACAACTCTAAGATTGACAGTCATATTTTAGCAAATAGAGGCTTGGAGCTCGCCATGCTGCTTTTTAAAGTTGTACTGTTGAGTCACTGTCAGTCTCTGGAGAAGAGCAACAGCTCAACGTCTAAAATGTAAATGTAAGCATCCCGATGGATCTGTCATACATTTCTTACTGTAGGAGGAGTTACGTTCCCGTCAAACCTAAATCAAAGAAAATGTCAAATCAATCCCATCCATCTATGTCCAAAACTACTGACTTCCTTTTAAAAAATGTAAAAGAAAGGAGCTGCAGCTTGAGAACACAGTTACTAATATACAAAGAATTAGTTTCCAAAAATGCTGTTATCCATTTTGTAAACTAACCCATTCATCATTCAATATCACTAACATATAGAGGATCCTGTCTGAAAGGATCCTCTAGATTTTCTGACTTACAGCCCTTTTTAAAAAAGTCAAAAAGTCATGTTTCTCATTTTGAGGCAAAGTCCTTGGTTTGCATTGTGGGTATACCATGTGACCCCTGGCCCACAGCTCACATGTGGTTCTGTTCAGCCCGGCCGTCTGTTGGTCAAGCTGCCACGTCTTCCCTATTGAAACAGACGCCTCAAAATTGGAAAATGACTCAAATGCTCAAAGTAAGGCACTCTCCTCGTTATGTTGCACATGTTTCAAGCTATTTTCCACTGCCAATGTAATTACTTGTCTTAGTGTTGCTTCAACTAGCTGGCACTTTGAGTGCACGGTAATGGTTGTTGTTACCCAGGTACATTACCGGCCACATTCCCCGGGGTAATTGGGTGTTAATTGCAGGGTCCACATATGGGAGGCATCTTCCACCAGGACAATGAGCCTGAATGAGGTCAGACAGGCTTCTGGGTCAGGGCTGCTATTAGCATGTCAATGGCAGGCTGACACACACACACACACATACACACACACACACACACACACACACGGCTAAAAACATGGCTGACCTACAAGAAGGACAGGGTGAATGTTTCAGGGTGAGAGTTTCATTTCAAAATAAGATATTTACCATGTAAGAAACTCGCCGCCGACACTCACAAGATGATTTGTAGCAGGAAGGTAAAACACCGATGGTACTTTTAAAAGATTGTGAAGGTAAATGAAGCCTTTCTACCATAGAGACACAAAGAAATAAACTCCTCCATTATACACAATAGTACTAGGGACACAGAAATATTACTTCCATTTCACCTATTGTCTGGGCACTGTGACCTCTGACCCTTGACTTCCTTGTAACGTTGGCGATATGGGAGTTTATTCTACTGTGAGTGGCCCAGGATAAGAGCATCAGCTAAATGCCTGAAATGTAAAATGAAGAAAAGTGTTTTGAGGCCGACAGCATCTCCTGAAGAAGAACCAGCAGGTGATCTGCTGTGAGCTTGCCTGAACAAATCGCACACTGCACACAGAAAACCATCACTACCACTGCTGTTGTTAGCATTCCCATTCCTCGTCGGTAGGAATTTCCTCCAGGCCGTTTAGGCCACGTGGCTCTCTTACAGGAAATGTGATGTGTACTGTAAATAAAAGCTACGCGACACAAACAAATGTTTAAGCTCTTTTGGTACTAGACTCTATTGGATACCAACTCCAGGTTGCTGGTGGGGAAGCTGCAGGTGAGGAAATGTGTGCTTTAGGATGCAAGGAAATGATGATGAAAGGAAGCATAGCTCAGAGCAAGGAAACACTTGAAGAGCTTCCACTGCTGGGAGACCCAAGGAGCTTTTCACACACTATCCACTACTTTTACATTTTATATTGTAGGAGTGTAGACACTCAATGAGTGACAGGTCGGGGTTCAGCGTCTTGCTCAAGGACACTTCAACAGGAGGCTTTGGCTGCAGCAGGGATCAAACCTGTGGACGTTCAGTTACAGGACAGTCTCTCTAACCCCTACTCACAGAAAAAGGAGGGTTCTTTGGTTAGGCTAGCATTTCTTTATTGAACTATAATGATTTAGTCAGAGTAAAGATCCCAGCGTGGTTCTTAAAGGACGATGCTGACTTTTTGGGAAATCGTCTCGTTGGTCAACTTCCCTTTTCCGTGTTCTGAACCATCAAAACCATCTCTAGTGTCTCTGGTGGATTTCTCTGTCCTGCTCAGATGCTAACACGTTGACCAACAAGCCAATTTCCCCAAAAGTCGGAGTACTCATTTAAAAGGTTTTTCTGATGCTGCTGGCTTGGAAAATACCAAGCAAGGTAAAGGTCAGCTAGTTAGTGAGACGGAAAGAATTCCTGTCCAAAACGCTGCAGGTTCAACAAACAGCTGAAAACCAGAATCTAGTCTTCCTGAAGTTTTGTCATTAACTCCAATTCATGGACACACACACACACACACACACACATTTATATATTAATAATAATAACACCAACATTATTATTATTATCATTATTATTATATTATTAATAATAGAAGAAAGGTCAGGGTATCAGTGGGGGGGGGGGGGGTGCTGGCATCAGGGGCAGCAGGCTGAGGGAACAACAACGCCCTCCGTCTGCCCACATGCACCCCCACCCACCCCCACACACACACACACACACACATTCCCTTAACAGCTTTATTGTGAATGCCAGCCCCCTACCCCCCCCCGCCCCACCCAGATTAAGATTCAGACTGGCACAGATAGGAGGGGGGGAGGGTGTATGAGGTAAGATAGTGAGAGGAGGGATGAGGGCAGCATTGCGTCACTCAGATAGCAACATCTCTTTCCCACTTTCAATGCTGCTCACATGAAATATCATTTCTAGGAAATTCATTTTTACGATATATGTGATAGCACTTGAATGCAACAAGCAAGGGGGACCAACTGAGACCAAGGGGGTAAAACTGGATTCAGATGATTCTGGAGAGAAGGACGGCAACGTCTGAATGTTTTCCTAAATGATATTTTGGGTTGATAGTAACTCTCAGGGCTCTGAGGCGACGTCACTAGCAGGTACGACCTGCATCATATCGACGATTTCCACTTAGCAGCTCTTAAAGAGCCACTATGTAACTTTATCATGAAAAAGTATTGGCTTGTTTTCAATTAAGACTTCCTGGTTTTGCCCCTATGAGCTGTGACAATGTGTTTTATGAGCATCTTCAACAGAAAAATTCAAAATGCAACTTCAGCATGACATCACCTCGCCTAGCTCTGAGGCCAGTGGGAGAAAACCTCTGGAGACAGGAAGTAATGCATTTTACATTTTAATAGAAGAACTGGGTAGTTAGCATGAGCAGCGATAGCCACCGTGCCTGAACAGACAAAGAAAAGAGCACCACCTACAGAAACTCAAACTCCATCAACAGAAAATCCAAGGAAAAAGAACCAGATTAACCCTCGGAGGAAGGCTAGCGAGCTAACGTCTCCAAGCCAGAACATCGGAGTCGCCTTTCCAAGGTGATCAAAAGGAAGATGGAGAGAGATGCAGGCGCCACGAGGTCAAACAGGCGAAGACTAGTTGTTCTCAGAGAATATCATAATAGATTTTTCTCAGATTTCTGCCACAAGCCGCTCTCTGACCTCCGGACTACCGAGTTGTGCATCCACACAGACAAACAACATCTCAACAAAATCATTATTTTTATCTCACACACACAAACACTCACGGCTGAAAGCTCAAACCTCCACTTTCATTTTGAATCAATGAGCCTGTTCTTTGAAGTAGAGTGCACATGCACACACACACACACACACACACACACACACTCACACACACAGGGATGCGTGCACACATGATTCACACGGTGGCTTTTGCAGCTCTGAGGTCAGCATGTATTCACTGCACATCAAAGCAGGAACATTAAAGTGCCTCTCCTCACCACCTGTGGAGGTTTGGCCAACGGGTCACTGTCTGCAGCATCAACACACTTTTCATTCTAAAGTGAAGCCACAAAGGAAAAGGCCAACATGGGAAAGCAAACGCAGAAACAAGCTGAAAGAGCGAAGCGTCGGCACATTTTCACACACACACACACACACACACACACACACACACATATACACACACTGTTTAACCGTTTAACAGGGCTGGGAAATAATCTCTCACATGTCTCAAAATGAAATCTGAAACAAATTGGGGAATAATATTTTATTATTTTATATATTATATATATTTATTTAACTTTCTATTTATTTTTTTATAGTTTCAATCGTTCATTTATTATTATTTCTTTGACTTTGTTATCTTGACATCACTGTAATGAGGACAACCTCAAGTATTCCTCCAGACTTAAATAAAGTGAAAAAAATGAAAATCATACTTTATATTAGAATGCCGTTCAATGCAATAAACATCAATTTGATTGTTTAATACGTGATGTTGCATCCAATATCATTTACTAACAACACTACCAAACCCACTAATATCCACTAAACTAAACCTAAACCTAAACCATAAACTGACTGACTGGATGTTATTCGTTCCTGATCCTCCCTGATGGGATGTTTTAGATGAACTGATTCAACCATGAGATCAGGTCGTCCACGGACGCTCTGATGTTCTGCACTCACCTGCATACGACCAGTCGATGTCTTCGGAGAATTTGCGCTGGTTCCTGTATCCATACCCCTGGACCACCTCCGCTACAGAGAGAAAACAAAACAGGGTGAGGATGATCCAGATTGATATCCTATTAGTTTTCCTGCTGCAACCAGTTTCCTCCTTTTATTATCTGTTTATCTGTCTGTCTGTCTGTCTGTCTATCTATCTATCTATCTATCTATCTATCTATCTCTCTCTTTCTCTCTATCTATCTATCTATCTATCTATCTATCTATCTATCTATCTATCTATCTATCTATCTATCTGTCTGTCTGTCTGTCTGTCTGTCTGTCTGTCTGTCTGTCTATCCATCTATCTAGATGGATAGATAGATAGCACTCTGTGATACAAGGCTTAATGGTTTTATGTATGTTTGGTTTCATTTGATCCTTTGGTTTGCAGCGTAATGCCAAGTCACTATAATAGAGAGATTAAAGCAACCACACAACATGTACTTTCAATCATCCAGCACATGAAAACAGCCAAAGGCTCAATTCCCACTGTGGTGCACCTGACAGACAAACACTGAGACTTAAATGTTGGATCAGTTTAGATGAACTCATGTTGATGATTTTTTTGGTTGTTTCTTCTGTTTATCTTGAAGTGAGAAAACTGAATAAGCCCCTTGAGCTTTTTCATCTCAGCTGCATAAACTTGTATTTTATATCTGTGTGGTTTTATCACGTCACCTGTTTTAGCACTGAAAATCAGACAACCTACCTCCCTAAATACCAACTACCTACCTACCCACCTCCCTCCCTACCTCCCTCCCTCCCTACCTACCTCCCTACCTACCTCCCTCACTATCTACCTACCTACATTACATTATATTACATTACACTCATTTATCAGACGCTTTTATCCAAAGCGACTTACAATAAGTGCATTCAACATAGGTAGACAAGAGAACTACTAGTCACCAGAAATCAGAAGTGCATTTCCTTCTTAAACAATCATCTAAGAGCAGAACCAGTGCTGAGGTAAAAGTACAATAAGTTAGCTACCTACTTTAAACAAAGGAGACAAATAAGTGAAGCAAATGATCAAGAGCTAAGAGGAAGGGTCAGGGTAGTGTTTCTTGAAGAGGAAGGGTCAGGGTAGTGTTTCTAGAAGATGAAGAGTCAGGGTGGTGTTTCTTGAAGAGGAAGGGTCAGGGTAGTGTTTCTAGAAGAGGAAGGGTCAGGGTAGTGTTTCTTGAAGAGGAAGGGTCAGGGTAGTGTTTCTAGAAGATGAAGAGTCAGGGTAGTGTTTCTTGAAGAGGAAGGGTCAGGGTAGTGTTTCTAGAAGATGAAGAGTCAGGGTAGTGTTTCCTGAAGAGGAAGGGTCAGGGTAGTGTTTATTGAAGAGGAAGGGTCAGGGTAGTGTTTATTGAAGAGGAAGGGTCAGGGTAGTGTTTCTAGAAGAGGAAGAGTCAGGGTAGTATTTCTAGAAGAGGAAGGGTCAGGGTAGTGTTTCTTGAAGAGGAAGGGTCAGGGTAGTGTTTCTTGAAGAGGAAGGGTCAGGGTAGTGTTTCTAGAAGATGAAGGGTCAGGGTAGTGTTTCTTGAAGAGGAAGAGTCAGGGTAGTGTTTCTAGAAGATGAAGGGTCAGGGTAGTGTTTCTTGAAGAGGAAGGGTCAGGGTAGTGTTTCTTGAAGAGGAAGGGTCAGGGTAGTGTTTCTTGAAGAGGAAGGGTCAGGGTAGTGTTTCTTGAAGAGGAAGGGTTAGGGTAGTGTTTCTTGAAGAGGTGGGTTTTCAGCCTGCGGCGAAACTACCCACCTACCTAAATACCCCCCCTACCTACCTACCTACCTCCCTACCTCCCTACCTCCCTCCCTCCCTAGGTCCCTATCTACCTGCCTACCTTAGGTCCCTGCCTCCATTTCTACCTATCTAGGTCCTTACCTACCTAGCTACCTTCCTACTTACTTAGGTCCCTTCCTACTTAGCTCCATACTTAGCTCCCCACCTGCCTCCCCACCTCCCTCCCTAGCTAACTAACTAGAATGCTCCAGAGTTCAGTCACAGGCATGAACACACGACCCCTCATGGTGTGATGGTTAGGAGGCGATATCATTAAAACGACCGGCTGCCTTGGCATCTGTCACGGTAATGAACTGGAGTCGGAGCCTGAGGGCCGCGGTTCCAGGTCATCAAGGACGAGACATCGTCAACGGCAACACACCTCGTTACCATAACGAACACAAAGCAGAACCAAGACGTGATCGTGTTCAGTGGCCTACAGGTCACTAAGTAACCTGATGTGACATGCACCAAAGCATGGAGGCAGAGGAAATGTTGAGAAACAGTTTCAGACTTTTCCGGAAACTCGTTGATGTCACTTCCTCTAAGAAGAAGAATATTTTGTCTTCCAACCAAAAGAAATAAGCATTTAAACCACTAATATTCTGTTATTGAAAGGACTATCAGAGGTTTTTACCGGACCTTTCAGACTGAACAGTGGTTCGTTGGGACTGGGCTCGTCTGGGTAGGATGTTATTCTGATTATTAGCTGCTGTCAGGGCCATGAAGCAAACAACGTTGTGGCTCTGATTGCATCTATGTAGTGGTCTGCAGATATGAATTTTTGAACAGAACATAAGGTGCAATATTAGATGCAGCAGGGTGGACTAGTGGTTAGAGAGACCTTCCTGTAACAAAAAGGTCACAGGTTTTATACCCAACAGCCATGAGTGCTGTCAAAGTGTCCCTGAAATACACACTGAAGCCCTCCCAGCTCAGTGTCAGCTGTAATGTAATATACATTCACATCGACCAGCACACACACAGGCGTGATGGTTACAGACTGATGGGACTGACCACACAACTCAAATGCCAGAAATACTAAACAGCATGTGAACTAACATTTTGTCAGTGGTACAAACAGACTAACTCAAGTCATGACCTGATTCTAGGCTGGACAGTATCATGCTACTGTAAATTAGAGGAGAAGGCATCATGCTGTGTGGTTTTATTCCCTCTGAGCTCTGGGTCATACTGGTCTGATCCAGGATTAGATGAGATGTAAGATGTCAGCGAGTTAGGAGGTAAGTAATAAAGTACTCATTTAAAGTAGATATTTTCCATACAGGGTGCCAGTAATCTGACTGCTATGAGGCCAAAGTAGTTCGCATTAGATGAGGTTTGAAAACCTGAAGCAGCTTTCCCATGTTGCAGATTAAAAAATAGCATTTGCTTAAGAGTAAATACATGAGACAGACATGAACTCAGCAGCAGCAGATACCGTACAAACAAGCTCATGTGCAGCTGTTAGTGTTCATCTGATTCCAGTTCAGTTTTACAAAGAAGTGCAGAAAGTGCGATTCGTTCATCCGAGGAAGCTTGTGATTGAAGAAGAAACACGGGCAGTAGGAGGCCCTGGTCTGGCTGAAATCTCCCATAATCCCATAATTCATTGCATGAGTACACAGACAATGAATGTGATTTACTGCAATGCATTCCAACAGCCTTGCAGCTAATGCTAGCCGCTCTTTCCTTCAAAGCTTTCTAACCAAAACCGGCAATAGAAGAACAATTATTCCAGCAGGAAGAAATGATAAACTGTTTTTCTTTCTTGCCCTTTTAAGTTCTTTTCATTCACTCTGCTGCTCTTCACTTGCTTATGCAACTCCAACGCTGAGGCCATGGCGAGGCCGTGACCTTTTGTTTAAAGGTCAGAGGTTGGAAGTTCAAGCAACAAGAATCATGTTCAATCATAATCATGTTCCTCTAGATCTCTGTCCTCTCCTCTCTCTGATCTCTGGACCTCAACAGTGATCAACCTCTACCAGGTCATGAAGCTTCTCCATCTGCTGTTCTAAACACCCGGTGTCAGGTAGGTCTTTCCTGGGAGAAACCCTCTGGAGACAGGAAGTGATGCGTTTTACGTTTCAACAGAAGAAGAACTGGGTAGTTAGCATGAGCAGCAATAGCCACCATGGCTGAACAGACAAAGAGAAGAGCGCCACCTACAGGAACTAAAACTCCATCAACAGAAAATCCAAGGAGAAAGACGTCACAGTACTGGACACACTGTTTGATTGACAGGTGATCTCTGGGAAGAGCAGTGAGGAACACTACAGTGAAGAACACCACAGTGAGGAACACCACAGTGAAGAACACCACAGTGAGGAACACCACAGTGAAGAACACCACAATGAGGAACACCACAGTGAAGAACACCACAATGAGGAACACCACAGTGAGGCTGGGAGACAAAGATGGAGACTGGATAAAAAACAAGGAACTGGAGGATTACCACTTTAATCATTCAGAATCTCACTATTTCTTCTTCTTCTTTTTTCTCTCCCTCCCTTCCCGTGTACTCCACTGGTGTCTTGACTCACTGAAGGTCTGACATTACAAAAAAAAAAAAGAAATGCTCCAAGTCCAAATAACATCTCTCCCTTTTGGCCAGTGTCAGTTCTCGCTCCAACTCATCTGTCTTGCCTCACTGCTTTTTTTTTTTCTCTTCTTCTTCTTCTTCTTCTTCTTCTTCTCTCCTTATCTGATCCGGTAATGGCAGCGTGGCGTGGCCGGGGTCAGGAGAGAGGAAGCCCCCGAGCTCAGCCTCGTCTCTTAAGGTGGAAATGGAAACTAGACAGTGTAAACAGCAGCTCTGACATGAAACACCTGTCTGCTACTACAGTGTGTGTGTGTGTGTGTGTGTGTGTGTGTGTGTTCATGTGTGTGTACATGCATATGTTGGCATGCTCTGTGTGAACGTGTGCATGTCCTCATAAAGATATATGAGGAAAATCATTTTGGCTGGTTGTCACTTCTTTAAGGGGCTAGTTCAGGGTTAGCATGGCTTTAGGGTTTGGATTAGGTTAGGGTTAAGGTTAGGGGTTAGTTAGTGAATGTAGTCAATAAAGGTCCTCACAAGTACAGTAACATAAATGTGTGTCTTCAGTCGGGTGTAGGGAAGGGCTCCACCTCCGACGGTATTCAGTATCAACAGAGGATTATCACTGAGCTCATCTCGCTCCTCCATGCTCTGGCTGCTTTAATAATCAGTGATGCGTTCAGGTGACTCTTCTTCTGACAAACTGTACAACAACCTCAACAGCGAGGAGACAGCCTTGGAGTTGCTGTGACAGAATAAGATGGTAAAATAATGATATGTTTAGATTGGCTGGTGGACTTTTGCCTATATGAGTAAAACTTCATCTTAAAACAGCTTTGGGACATCATGGAAATATATTCTCTTTGTTGAGTGTGATCCCAGTACTTTAACCATCAGATCCCAGTACTTTAAATAGTCCAGCAAACATTTAGACGTGGAATAGATGTTAAATGGATGTTGAATGGATGTTGAAACCCCTGTAAATACAAAATTAAAGTTGCTTCCTGCATTGTTTTGTTAAATCTTTCTAAATATCTTTCTGATTTCAGTTCAAAACAGTTTTCAAAGCTGTTTTAATTTGATTTTTTTCCATGCCATAATAACATAATGTTGACGTTGTGATGGTTTTGTGCTCATTTGGGTTGACTTGGCCGCCTCCTGCACTTCGCCGCCGGTCCGCCGGTTGTTTTTGCACCAACCAGTCTGAATGCAGAGGCCTCTCTACAAACAGGAAGGTAATTGTGCCATTGACTGACACACTGCCCCTTTGATTGCCTGTCTGAGCGTCTGCCGGTTCAGTTTCACTCAATCATCGGCTTTCCACCGGGCGTGCACCGCGCCCCAAGGTTGACTCTCTTGTTCTTCGCTGCTCTGCGGTATGAATAGCAGAGGCGGACAAACAATACTCGTACATGTACACATCAAAGGCACCGGGTTTGAGTTACAGGCCACACGGCGTTGTGGCAACACATGACACATGAGTTGGGCTGGACGCCTTTTGTTACTCTACAAAGAACACACCTGCTCAGACAAGCTCATGTGCGTTAGACCTGAAATATTAAAGCTGCAGGGAGATACTGTTGAGGTTGAACCTTCTCAGTCTTCTCAGTCTGAACCAGGAAGTGATGCTGCAGCAGAGCAGAGCGTCCCATCCCCACTACCTGAGACCATAGATTCACCCTATTGGTCCAGATTAAATCCTGGTGTCGGTTTGGTCACTGGTGGGAAATTTTCTCCACACAGGAAGTGACCTATCCAGTGATTCAGATGAATCACCCGTCAAAGTCTCATTGTCCATAATAATAACAATAATCAACCATGACATTTCTACATTTCATGAGATAATTACTGTACTATTGAAGGGATACCAGGGAACTGAAGCCCTTAACTGGCAAATTGAGAAGCTTTTAAATACCAGATCCTCTAAATGTTTGAAATATTACATCAACTTTAGGTAATTTTTCTCCCAAAATTGATATATAGAATTTTGGAATATCACTTTTCAGATCTTAATATCTTCTTGTAGAACTGCAGTATTTGAGGCATTTAGCTGCCGTCCTTATCAAGTTACACTGAGTTCAACAGTAGAATAAGCTTTACGTTCCAAGCAACCAACAGTAAGGAGGTCAAGGGTCAGAGGTCAGCCGGATAATAGATGGAACAAATATTTATGTGTCCCCTGAACGGTCATGGACGATAGAGACGCGCTGAGAGGAAAGGCAGAAAGGTTTCCTTAATGTTTGTTAACAGGACAGCAGCGTGATCAGGTGCAAGAAGAGGAGGAAGGTGAGGAGAGAGGAGGTGATTTAGGAGGACAGGAAGGAAGCAGCGGGAAGCAGGGAGGCGATTCAGGAGGACGGAGGGATGTAATTTAGGGGTTGAGGAAGGAAGGAGAGGGGGAGTACATGCTTATGCTGTACTGGAAAGGAGTGAATGAGTAGAATGGATTCTTGCTCAGTGTTTGCAGGGAGAAAGACCACAACTGTGTCAGTGTGTTTATTCAGCGGAGAGTGGCCAGCCTCGCCTGTATGTGCATTAACAGAGGGTCTAGTTGTGGGAGCCATGCATCCATCCAGTCGGCCGGTGAATAAGAGGATTAGCCGAGCCCTGGGAGAGCCTGGCGAGCCAACGGGGAAGGGGGTGAGAATGGTGCCCATGCCAGAATGTGTGACGCCCCCCCCTTCCCTTCCCTTCCCTTCCCATCCCTTCCCATCCGCTCTTTATGCCAGGGCAAGAGGGGGTTCGGGGGATGGGGGTGGTTTGGGCAGTACCCCCTTCTTGGATGGCGAGGCTAAGGCTTCAGTCTTCTGGGGGTAATCTTTCAAGAGTCTGGGGTTTTTCGTTTCTGAACTTATTACAGTGGTCTTATCTTGTCTACCTGAAATGATCACAGCATGTCCTTGGAAAAAGTAGAAAAGGTTCAATGACTGGAGGGTCTCAGAGTGTGGAATCCACAAGGATAGATTCTGAATTGATTTTCCAGCAAGAAATTGATAGACGATGACGTGCAAGAGGAGGCTGAGTTCAAGGTCAACCCTAATGACCTTCATTTGGGCAACCTTTCATTTTGACGCTGTAGTTACGCAGGTTTCACAACGTGAAGAGATCTTAAAAGATAACTGATAGCACAAGATTGACAACAATAATCACCCTTGAATGGATCTTAACCCTTAAAGATCTTAAGGGATCTTAAGCCCTTCATATCAGTGATTTCAGTGCAGGCCGTCGCATCAACATCATATTCAACGTCACAATGGGTTGTACTGAAAGCAACTGCATTCCCATGGCGCCTACAGAACGTCATCATGGTAAAATCGTATCCCCAACACACAGCCAGGCCTGTTAGCTAGCTGCCTCTCTCAGGTTGGGTTTCATATTGCTGACTTCATCCAGTTCAGCTGCATTTTTGTTTCCTCATTTCTTTCGAGCTGAGATGTATTTATACCTGCACTCTGTAATTTCCTCTCTTTCTTTGTCAGTTTTAAATGTGCAAATAAAACAAATGAAACCCCAAAGCAACGAATGAAATCAAGAAGGATTTCTTCAGGCTCGAACACGTTGGTGTGAGCGACAATTCGTGCTCTGAGCTGAACGGCTTGAGTTCGTCCCTTAAGAGGTCCGACAGGCCCGATCCCACCGCCGACCAGAAACCTCTGCCACCATCACACACAGCGCTAGCTACTGTAGTCCTACACCTTGATCCCAGATCGTTCCTGCATGAAGGATTGCACAATTCTTTCTTGAACACAGCAGGCTAATTTAGCAAACTAGATACGTTAGCTAGTGTGCTAACCAGATGTGTTAACAACAAGACAGTGATGGTTAGCTGACCAGATACTATGGTTAGCTAGCTAACAAGCTACATGATCTAAACACTAAATCAATCAGGTGTATCAGTCATGTATCAGCCACTATACCTTCCATTACATTATATAGAGTAGATCCTCCACTAATTCAACAAACAGGAAATGAAAGGGCCTCAACACAACGATCCCCCCAAACCACTGCTGGGAGTCTCAACACAACGGAGAACCAGGCAGACACTCTGGCAGATTAAATTCATTAGTTGAACAAAGGCCTCGAGGTTGGAGTTCCTCACAGGCCCTGATCGATCAGATGGTCTGATCATCACAACCTCTCAACTAGAAATGGAAAAAGACAAAAACAAACTCTGGATAATCTATGGGCAGACGCCCTCAGCGCTGGAAGGAGGCTGGTTGGGAAACATGAGAGATTTCAAATGAACCAAATTAGGAATGTTAAGTTATGATAATAAAGGTGGAAAACACACACAAGTCATTTACTCGAGTATTGAGTCTTAAAATCATATTTTTCTTACAGCAAGTGGAAAATCTGGGTGAGACGTTTTCACTGTTGTTCTTGAAACAATTTATCAGATCACTTTACTTGAAACTGATGGATCCGGTCAGCTGAGCCGGCGTATTGCCATCGTCTGCGTATTCACTTTCTTCTGCTGCCTCTCGCCACCTCACCATCCACCTGTGGGCTCTGTTTCTTCATGGTTCCCTATAGGGGGCGCTATTGATCTCTCCCTGCTCTCGCTTTTGGCTGGCTTACATTACGCGTTGCGGAGTCTTGACGCCAAAATAAAATCTGCATTAACACTTCTGCTCAACATAATAGGTGAGTTGTCTGTCTGAACTAGCAGCAGCTCAATTGTTTTCTGTAGCTTTGCAAGAACATTTAGTGTCTGGCAGTCTGTCAGTCTGCCGTGTGAAAGTGGGTCTGGATATTGTCTGTCAGTGGCCGGGTGGCATGGGGATACAGCCCAGCAAGCCCTGGGGGGGTGGAGATAGAGTGTGTTCAGAGCTAGAGAACAGGAAAGAGTGTGATGAGGCTGAACTAGAGAGGGGGGGGAGTTTTGGAAAATCTCCAAAATAAAAGTACCTGCAAAGGACCTAAATATCTTTCAGATGTCAGATCAAAGCCGGTTCCAAATCTCATGTTGTGAAAATGTTGTGCTCGCGTGGGTTGACATTGAAGCTGCCCATCATGTAAACCTATGGGGGTTGGACTCCTCCTACACCTTGCTGTCAGTCAAACGCCTGCTGGGGTGATTAGACAGAACCAGAGAAGAAGAGTGTGTGGTTAGACAGAACCAGAGAAGAAGAGAGTGTGGTCATGGTTTTAATTGCTTTGTAATGTCTCTGGTCTGGATCCTCCAACACTTGCTTCACTGTGGAGCGGTGATAAGACTGAATGGCTCGCTGTCAGTTTGGCAATGACAGAAAGGGCAAGAGAGAGATTTTGTGTGTGTGTGTGTGTGCGTGTGTGTGTGTGTGTGTGTGTGTGTGTGTGTGTGTGTGTGTGTGTGTGTGTGTGTGTGTGTGTGTGTGTGTGCACTCATGTGTGAACTGTCTATGTTTCAGAAGGCCCAGCCAGAAACAAATGATCCATCCCGGGAGAGCGCGTCTGTGATTGGGGATGAATAATGGATCCAGCCGTCTAGTGTTTCCATCATCGCCCCCCTGGTCCTCGGCCAAACACAGAGCCAGCCAGCGGCGGCCATGTTTGTTTATCTAGTCTTCTTTCTGCATCAACGCAGCAGTTCAGTAAGGATGAGGTACTGAATATTTTCAGTTCTGTTTTTAGGCATCTAGCTGGATAAATACATTAGGGATCAGCCAGGGACTGAATCCATCGCAGGGGGAAATCCCCTTGCTGATTTTTTGCTGATTTAATTTGCCTTGATCTTTGGTAATTCGATGCTGCATTAGGCAAACTTTGTATGTAACCCTCCAGCCGTCTTCTCAGTCTGAACCAGGAAGTGATGCTGCAGCAGAGCAGAGCGTCCCATCCCCACTACCTGAGACCGTAGATTCACCCTATTGGTCCAAATTCAATCCTGGTGTCGAACTGAAGAGAGAAATCCAGAAGTGTCTCCATCCAGAGAAAGCTGGACTCACCAACAGTAGATCTTTGGTTTCTTTGGTATAAATAGACCGGTTTACTGATGTCACACAGGATTTATGGGTAATGAAGTTCATTTTTCAAGTAGTTACCTCTCGCTGCCATTTGGAGCTGCCAACATATGAAGTTGCCTAGTGCAGCTTTAAAATCACTCAAATGGGGAAGCACAATTTGGAGCCTCAACACCGACAACATTTCCCAGGGTTTCTGGTTTTGCCCCATTTGAATGGCTTGCTTGCTTGTCTTGCTTGTCAATGCACCACCACCTCAGTCTTGTTCATCAGTGTGAGGACCAATCACCCAACCCTTGCTGTCTTCTAGAGCAGCTTACAATGAGCAGGTTGGGCTTCAGTGTCTTGCTCAAGGACACTTTGACAGCAACCAAGGCTGTTGTGGGTCTTGAACCCGAGACCTTTTGACCACCAGACATCTCTCTAACCACAAGGCCAAGCTGCCTCCTCATCCAGCCAGACCAGCTGCTCCAGCTCTTGCGGTCATCTGACCATGGCCAATCAGCATGCAGGAAACGTGGGGCTGAAGTCCCAGAAAACAAGCGGCGCTCCTTGCAGCCACCAGCCAAAGTGACTTCCCCTGGTCTCGGACACATTGCCATGGTCACAGATTCCATTTATTTCCCTTTGCTGTGGCGTAGAGAGTCTGTCGCACTTCAGCAACTAGAAAGGAAACCGAGGCACAACTTTGCTCCCACAAGCTGTGAGTGAAGCTGTGGGCATAACAGGACACTGCTGAGTCTCTAGGATGAAGGAATTTATATCTTAGTGTCTTCACACGATTACAGGACACATTATGAATATATATATATATATATATATATATATATATATACACATGGTGGCTTGGCAGGAGGGAGACCTGGCGGATGTCCTCCACCCACAAACACAAACCAGAGACACACAACACAACTTCCCCAATACAGGCAAATAGTCACAATTACATAGAAAGTACAATACAGACTGACAATTGACTTATACAACACATATTTTCTCTTCTATCAAGGGAAGTTGACTGAGCTACCATTAATACAAGTACACACATTCACACTGGGAGCTGACCAGTCCAACCACAGTCTGCTACTGGTTCCACTGGGAGCTGACCAGTAGCCACCAGTCTACTACTGGTTCTACTGAGCAGTGCTTTGCTGTACTTCTTGGCACAGTTTTTGAGTGAGTGTTTCTCGTTCTGTTTTCCCACCACCATCTTCCCAACTAGTCCAGGGATTCAAACCGACATCCTTCTGGTGACGAGCCCACTTTTCTAACCTTCTGGCCAACAGCTTCACAAGACCCTCAGTGTCGTTAGTGACTGAGGAAGGTGAACAGGCTGAACGAGTCAAACCAACCCAAATAAACATGATTCAAAATATGAACCGTGTGATATTATGGCAGATTAAACCAGCTTTGGACTGGATCTGAACTGAGATCAGATAGTTGGGTCCTGATTTCACAAACCCAAGCAGGAAGCAGCGATGGACGACTACCGACGTCTCGGTGCAGACGGTCACACCAACGTCTATTTCTACCCTGCAGCTCCTCTGCCAACGTCTGCTGCAACGATCTGAAACAAACGCCCGGCGAAGGTTTCCAGCCGAAGAGATGGACGGCCTCCCTCGTCTCGTCTGCCCGGTCGTTACTTCCACAGCCAGCGGCTCCAAACATTCAGAGTGTGATCGTGGAAGTTTTAAACAAAGAGCTCCCACTTACAGTGACTTGTTTACAGGAAGAGGAAGATTTAAAGGGAAAAGGAGGACGGGACGCTTCCAACGTGACGATCTCAGAGACGTTTTATTTATTTAAAAGCTTCGCCGTTAACTACGCCAGCTCCAGTCTGGTAGGAGCAGAACATAAATAATGATTTATGAGGTCTCGGTGCGCGAGCAAAAAAAAAGGAAATTTAAAAGGAGTGAAAAATGTAGCATGTGGCTCATGTCAGATTAAATCAGAAAGGAAGGCAGTGGTGTGTGTGTGTGTGTGTTGGGCAGAAATGTCTCCATCTGGCTCTCAGAACTTTCCTCATTAAGGAAAGCATTACATCTTCTTGAAAGTGTAAACAAAATGGCGGCAGGGCGTCCTGGCGGTGAGAGGTGTCCCGTAATTATGGGCCAAGAAAGCCCCAACAAAGCTTCTTTTCCATCGACGAGTCAGAACAGAAGTGGATATACCCAAAATGTAGAGGGTCAGTTACATAGCATACTGTATTTCATCTTTAAATACACATGCTTAATATTGGTTGATGAGGCTGACCTCAGTTCAGTCACACGTCGGTTCCTGGTTTGGGTAAGAGGGTCACTACTGAGGGAGAGTGAAGACACTGGGATCCAGTCTGATTCTGAAGTTGTAAACGGGACTTTTTCTGACCACAGTCGACGGAAATATGACTCAAGACGAGACGAGAAGAGTTCCTTCTGTCTGTTGTCGTCTTCATGGTTACGCAATCGCTCTGATTGCAGACACAGGCTCATTCATTCACAGTCTAAATACCAGGAGAGTGTTGAACATGATAGCCCTCTGTTGTCTGGTTCACAACATCCTATCTGTGTGCGTGCGTGTGTGTGTGCGTGTGTGTGTGTGTGTGTGTGTGTGTGAGCTCCCTGGACATGGAAAAATCAGCAGCATCACTCCCCCAGCAAATCATCAGCCAGGAAACCTTCCTCACCACTATTAGTAACACGCCACGGCTGAAAGCAAACTACAGTCTCCTGTTTGGAACAAAAATCTATCTAAAATTAAAAATGTGTTGCCTGTAGGAAACTTGGGGTGGTTAATTGAGTGATGAGGCTGACCTCAGACCAGTCACACTTACAGTTACATGTGTACATGTAACCTGTTTGGGTTCTTTCATCGTGTTGTCAACTAGACGACTGAAGATGGTCACTTGGCTGAATTGCAAAAGTACCTCTTGTAATTTGTGTCATCAATCGCATGTGGGTCTCCTACCACTCACTACGCTGTATAACCGAGACCAATGCATCTAAAACAGCCTGAGCATCTTCAGAGTAACCGTTAACCAGACTTCTGCATGTATGAAGGGTCTGTTCTGGACATGGATGCAGGGTTTCCACCAGACGAGGGTCTGATCTAAAAACAGCTTCTCAAATAGAAGAACAACTTAATAAGGCCACACCGGAGCTGAATGGTCGAGGAGTGCCAACGTTGAGTCCCACAGGAAAGACAACGAGGGAGTGTGTGTGTGTGTGTGTGTGTGTGTGTGTGTGTGTGTGTAAATCCACCCTTACGCGCCAGTAACCTCTCATATCATTTGTACTGAGCAGACAGTAGATTGCCAGCAGTCAGGCTGCAGCGTCTGTCTCTCTCTGCGGACCACCAGCTTCACTCCCTCCAACCAACCAGGCAGCTCCTTTCATCACGCAGGTCTAACGTTACCTTCACACCGTAACCCCTGTAACCATGACGACACACCACAGGTTCAGTGGTTCAGGTTGTGGTCTGTCTCTCACTGCAGCGTCAATCCCCTCTTCTCTCGTCATGCTGCAGAGACAAGCGAAGGCCCAGCAGGACGCAGTTGGCCTCAGCCAAGCGTTACTGTTTTCTACTTCCCAGCAGGCCTTGCTCTGTGTGTTGCCTTCACTGTGAACACATGGACCTTCACAGATGACCAGCGGAGCAGGGAGGATGGTCGCAGTGTTAGAGCATGTTCCACTTTCCTCTGAAAGTCCTGAGCAAACTGATCCTGTCTAACAAACGGCTGAAACCTCCACAGCTTTCTGACGTCGGGTCTGGTCTGAGTTCAGCGCTGCATGGTCGGCTGCCTCACAGGAAGCTACAAGAACTGACCAACCCTGACCCCCAACCCGTTAGTTAGTTTAAAGCTGTGCAAGGCAAGACTTTACCAACCCAACCACGTTACAGGCATTTAGCAGAGGCTTTGTGGGGATCGAACCCACGACCCTGAGAGTCTCATGCTCTACTGACTGAGCTGTCCGGGCCAGAGCCCAACCAAACCAACCAACCTAAACCAAACCAACCAACCCAAACCAAACTAAACCAACCAACCAACCAAACCAACCAACCCAACCCAAACTAAACCAACCCAACCCAACCCAAACCTAAGATTTCCCTGGCTGGGCTGAACAGACAGTAGTTTCATATTCAGTAGTGTTTGTGTCTTCCTGCTGGATCATCTGGATCCTTTCAATAATAATTTGAAGTATTCATGTTCCTGACACTTTTGTCCAGACTGATATGAAGAGTGAGTCGGGCTCAGTGTCTTGCTCATGGACACTTTGGCCAGAAACAAAGCTGCTGGTGGAAGTAGTGGGACGGTGTCTCTGCCATCTCTGCCATCTCTGCCATGGAAACCCTCCCATCAGCCTCTCTGGCGTCCTCTCAGCGGGACGTCTCCTTGCCACTGAGCTCCAGATGATCTCGGTATTAGAAAGCCGAGGCCTGCAGGTCTCAACGGGAGCCGCTCGGCAGGAATCGGAGGTTAGCCTAAACACTAATTGCTTTTTTCACCTGCATTAATCCACTCCGGCTCTCTCCCCTGACCGTCTATCCAGGCTAACATCAGCACAATCACCGACTCATTAGCAGTCGGCCATTTTGTGGCAGTGCCTTGGGGATGCATGACTATTTTGAGGGATGACCTAATTGAAAATGACGGGGAGGGGGGCGCGTTAACCGAGAGAACAAAGAGGATATGGATTACGCTTCGTCCTTGGCTAACCTTGGCACACTTCTGTTTGACTTTACCATTACTACTCCAACTGACGGCATCAGCAACGTTATTATTTCACTATAAAAGTCCTTTTAATCCATTTCACAAAGCTTTTCTTTATGAGGGTCAGGTGTCATCAGTCACACCACAGAAAGTACTAAAGGTTAATAGGCTTTGTTCTAAAACATGAAATAAAACAGATTTTTGGTTCAATTGTATCTTGCTTTGGAAAATGTCTTCATATGTCTATAATGAAATCTCCAAGATGAGAGAAACTTCTGAATTCTTCTTAAAATGTATTTTTAGATTTTGTTTTAATCCTCTATTCTTATCCTTCTATCTTCAGATGCCCTCTAATTTATACTTTCATTTTCATTTATGACTATGATGTTTGCTTTTATCTGATTGTAAAAGCATTTTGTAAACTCTATTATTATTATTGTTGTTATTATTATTATGTGTGTTTGTATTGGGGTGAATTTTCCCTCTAACCCAAAAATCAACCAACCCAAATCAAATAACCGTTGAGCTCTGGTCCTGTCCCTCCACCAGTCAGCCAGCTGGTGAGATATGTTGTTGAAGGCCAACGGTCTGCTGCATTAAAAGCCTTCAGCTGACGCTCACATGCAGAGAGACCCTACGGATATCAATGAAGTATCACATTTTAAATTGGAGCTTCTATTTTTAAGATATATTTAATGACGAACCTGAGGTAATGACTACACATAATTTATATACATATATACAATTTCTCATATTACTATAATTTTGTAGTGCTCTTACTGTAAATATTGTGTTGTTTTTTTTATTTATTTTTTTTATATAAGAGCTCTTACTGTAATACTGTAAATATTGTGTTGTTCTTTTATTGTAAATACTGTGTACTGTTGCCCTTTGCACATTCCCGTTGAGCATTGCCACTTTTTCATTTCACTGCACACCCCGTGTGTGTATGTGACAAATAAAGTTCTTGAATCTTGAATCTTGAATCTGAGGTAATGATTTTTCTTTTTTATGTTCCAAACCAGAGAACAGTCAACAACCCGTTCAACGCATGCAGATATATTAGAGTCATTTTGTTCTATGGAGTGCTACGCAGTAAAAACCTCTTACGTTCCCTTTAGAGACCAGTCACAACATGTTTACACCGACAGACATTTTTTGAGCATAATTGCCCGTGTTGTTCTGTCATTTCCTTTTGAATACTCACAATAAACACGCCACACAACGGCAACATTATAATTATTACATCTATTTAATATAATTACATCACATCAGGCGGTTATCAGGCCAGGTTGTAGGACATATCACTTCGGTGAAATTGTGTTTTGTGTGTGAAAAAGACAATGACTCCATTCCTTCCAAATAGGTTCAATTGATATAATTGGTTCCCTAACAGGTTGTGCCTCACGGGTGAACTTGAGTCTTTTGCTAAATCCCTCAAATCTTTGTATCACAAGAAAGGCGTGTCAAAGCAGCCCGAGGCTCTCTTCTGAAGAAACATGAGAAGAACCAGTTTGGCCAGGATAAATGTTTCTTGGACTTGATGGGTGCCTTTGGGGTAAACATCTGCTCACGACTGCATGGGCTCTTCAACTGCAGGTCAAACGGAGAAACCGACCTCCTGACACACCTGACTGAGTATGTACCCTCAGAAACTGTTCCAAAATCAGATCACTTCTGCTGGTGAATTTCTAACAATGTCCTGCCAAAAAAACTTTCTTCTATTTGGAGGACGTACCCAAAACCTGTGTAGGCTGCTTGCGGCCCAATATGGTTCAGCTGGAGGGGTTAGGGGTTCAATTCCCTGTGTAGCTCAACTAGCAGAGCATTATCATTGCCAGGGTCAGGGGTTCGTAGCCCATTTGGGCCACTCGGGCTAAAAATAGCAGTGGAAGGCACTTTGGATAAGAGCATCCAACAAATGGCAGATGTGTTCAACAACATTTAGCAGTGGAAAGGCTCCAGCTGGCCACGGTTCAAATCTGATCAAGTGGCCTTGGCGATCAGCCTCCTCACAAAACGACTTGTTCGGTCTTTACAGCTCAAATATGTTGCTGCAAAAAGTCCTTTCTGCGTCTCTCCGCAGCTCCAATTTTCTTTTAGCATTTTCACAGGAATATAGACAGGGTGCCACGACTGCTTTCTGTCATGTTGGTGCTCCAGCTGAATCTGCCGTCGCACCCACTGGAAGGCGATCTGGAGAATCAGACAAATGCCTTAAACGTAAATGCACATTTTCTGTAAATACTTCAAAGTCCTTACTGAGGCTCAACAACTCTTTTGTGCACGCCAACATCTGCCTAAACCGTCTTCAGATTCACCTGCTTAGATCCCCTCCACCAGTGAATGAACGAGAAGAAAAGGAGGGAATCATCCCAGGGCTCTTTTAGTGAAGGACTTTGACCGACTGAGTCCTTCACACGAGCTTTCTGCTGGCCTCTTTTGCGTCACTTTTTAGGATTTCGGCATTCAGCGCGGGAGCCATCGATATACAGGACAGCTGAGGGACCACACACTAGCAGGCAGCTGAGGAGAGAAAATGGAGAAAGTGGAGGACAAATCAAATGGCTCTCCACCAGCTACTCTACGGGACTCCACTTGTTCTCCCCAATGGGCCTCGGTGTGAGCAGCCCCCTTTCAGAGGCACCGTGGGCCACCCGGATCTGCCCCGTCATCCATTAAAGCGTCCAGCGGTGGCCATGGAGCACCGGCCTGATGGCAGAGTGCCAGGCGGACACCAGCAGAGACAAGATGGTTGGCTAACCAAAGAGCCCTCCCCCCCCCCCGCCCCTCCTCCCGACACCCCTCATCCCTCACCCACCCAGGAACGAGAGACAAATGAGGAGGAGGATTAAAAACGTACGGGATGGGGAGGTGGGAGGTGGGAGGTGGTGGGGTAACAGACAGTGGAAGGATGGAGACATGAAGCAGAGAAAGGGAGAAATGTAGGACAATGGGTGGAGGAAGATGTGCAGCGGAGGAACATGTGAAAGGAGAGAGAGAAAATGAGAGATTAAGAGGCGGGGAGAGAAAAGAACGGGGGGATAAAAAAGTTGAGCAAACAGATGGAAGTGTAAAAGGACCGGGGAGGGAATGTGAAGGAAACTAAGGCCTGTGAAAAGAGACGCGGGACACAGAATGGCTGCGACGAGAGTTAGCGAAGACTAATGAAGGCAGGAGTGCTGCTTAACCTGCGCTCCATCGCTCTGTGAGGGCGCCAACCCTCCGAGGTGTTGGGGGAGGAGGGGGGAGGGGGGGAGGGGGGGGGTCCTGGGAGCCCAACACACAGCGCTCTCACACTCAACGCTCCGGCTTCCCAGTGTGAGAGCGCCCTGCCTCACCAGCAACCCGCCGCCACCTCCACCGCCGGGACAAATCGCAGTGCCATCACGCGTCACGCTTAAATGGTACCCCCCCCCCCCCCACAACCACCCCCTTTTTTGCTCTGTTGCTGTGCACCCCCTGAATTATTGCCCCCGCCACCCCCCCCTTTTTTTTTTTTTTCCCCTGTAGCTGACCCCTTTCCTACTGTTACCAAACAAATCTCCCCTCTGACAGCATAATTCACAGGGCAGGGCGTTGGGGAGGACCGGAGGAGGTGGACGGAGGAGAGCTGGGGGCCTCAGCTAACCTCTGTGGAGGCTTGGCTGGTTGTTTCCCCGTGTAACCCCAGCGCCATTCAGCCGAGGCTGGGGAGAGAAAGAGGGGCGACTCACAGGATTCAGGCAGTGGCCCCTATGTATGCTTGAGTGAATGCCGTTGAGCCTAATACCCACTAATCTGGTCATCAAATACCCCTGCTGCCGCCGATTGGAAATCTGCTTTGCTTTTTTACAGGCGACCAGGGGGTAGCGAGGAAGGGCCGCCGAGCCAAGCGGCCTCGGGTAGTTAGACGCAAAACTCCCTCGGAAAAGAGACGGAGGGGTCAGACGGAGAAAGGGGAAGGGAGAGGACGCTAAGAAAGAGAAATGAGAAATGAAGGGGAAGGGCGCACAGGGAGAGATGAGGTCATCAGGGGTCAGACGGAGAAAGGGGAAGGGAGAGGACGCTAAGAAAGAGAAATGAGAAATGAAGGGGAAGGCCGCGAGATGAGGTCATCATGTTTTGTGTCTTTTCCCAAAAGACAGAAGCCACCAGAAGTTATATCAGGGATGGACGGAAGTATTTTGTTTTCAGAGTTGTGTTCACTTCGCGTCACCAGAAGCTGGAAGAGGTTCTGCCAGGTCCTTCCACGTTGGCGTCCTCGGCGTCCGGGGGGAGTGGGCATCATGTTCGTACCCCCACCACCCCAACCAGCCACCCCTGCGTTTGACTGACAGGCCGATACACTATGACGGCCATCTGTCACCAAGCCCCCTGTTAGAAAACAACAAGCCCAAAGACTTCATCTGCCCAGACAGAGAGGAGGGCACGGTTGGCAATGCCCATTGAAAAAATATCTACCGCCCGTCTTGTCGGGAGGACAGATGGCGCTGGGTCTCTCAGCGTTCTCCTCACTTATGTCTTTTCTTCGACCATCAATTCCTATGCTGCCTTCTCGGCAAACTGGCACTTCCTTTGTGCCCTACGTTTCATCAAAGCTTCATATAAAAAAAGCCCAAATGAAAAGGGGCATAGAAGTGGAGGGCCAGGAGGCGGAGTGGTGCGGTGGCTTTCTGCAGGTACCAAACCATCGACCCCATATCCAAGTTCACTGGCCCAGGCACAAAAGGTTTCACATCTCCGAGGCAGACCGGCTCTGGCCAGCTCCTCCAGATCTTTGTTTCACATCTCACCCCAAAAGATTCAACCAAGCATATCAGTGTCCTCCCTGGCACGCTGCTGCTGTATGCCTGTCATTTTAACGCTGAAAAGGGCCAACTGGAGGATACCAACAGAAAACCCTCCCACTCCTGCAGCACATGGTGATGGTGTCTTCTAACCATATGTGTCTAACACAGAGAGGAGAACGAACACAACTGAAAACTGAAAATCACCAAATTATAAATTAAACAATTTCGCTAGTTGACAGAAAAGGAAACTGATTATTTGACCTCATCGAACACAGCAGATTTAAATCACAAGGTTGAAGGTTGAAGGTTGATCCCCGATTGGTTCTTATACATCCATTACCCATAATTCACTGCTGCAACTACTTACTAATTCAGTTGATTAAGAGGTAATGTGTTAACAAGCTTAGTTCACCTCCTCTTTAATTAAAAAGGCAGATAATACATGAACTGGCTCCCAGTTATCGATAGCTCCAGTTAATAAGGGATCAATAAGGTACATCATTATGTGAAAAGGCAATCAATAAAGTATCAATATCATTATTGTCAGTTAAGTCCTAGTTACAGATTGTTAACTAGTTAGTTCTCCTTCTGGAGCTCCACCATCATGTGAAAAACATTGAAGCCTTTAATCCCATCCCATATGGTTTATTGATCGATTGATGGGTTGATTGATCTCATGATTTCTAGTGATGGCTGAGTGTATGTTGCTTGTAGCCTTGAGGGCTTTACATGAAGGTAAATCAATAACCAGTTAAGAAAGAGTATATCCATGTAACAGTCCATTCCGATATTCTTACAATAAAGTAAAGACGATGTTATTGTGTGTAAATAAGTGTGTAAATAAGTCAACGTTTCTGTTTCCATCACAACAAGCAAACCACTGTAACATGCCTTTAACATGTCTGTACTTAATAGTGAGTTTAAAGTGACAATAAAGCTACTTTAAGGTATTTGATCTCTTATGGTATCGCTATGATATTCCTATAATATTCCTATAGGACCTAAAGTGTGTCTGTAATAGTGAGTTTAGTTTATGGTGTTTATCTCCTATGGTAAAATGAATAGTGAGTTTATTGAACCTTGTTCAAACTCAGTAGCTGTTTTGTTTTTTTAATCTCCTATGGTCCCATTGTGATTTTCCTATAATAATCCTTCAGGTCGGGACATAAGAGGATTATATGATATGTATAGTTTCTAGTTTTGCTGTGATATCTGTAGAGCATCTTTGTGGAATTTATTAAAGGATTACTGTAGTTGTTTTTCTTCAGGGTTGCCAGATATGGAGCCTTTGACATTCTTAATAACCTAGTCAGACTACCGTGTCCAAACTTCTCTTTTCATGCTTGACAGCTCCGGTTTGGGCCTGATGGGACGCCCAGCTCCTCTCAACGTTTTAATCTGGGAGCTGGGAACAAGATTTCTGCCCGAGCTCACTGGATCCCACAACGCTCAAACTGGGAAGATGAAATATTGGAAGTAATTAAGTCATGAAGGATGCAACGAATTTGTTAAAAAAAAAAGAAAAAAAGATTTGCGTTTTGGCTGAACGTTTCCAAAGACGCACGCTGCGTTACGCACCCGTTCTGCCGTGGAAACAACACGTTACACAACATTTCGGAACTTGTAATTTCTCAAAAAAACAATAATTTCAAGTCTAAACTAAATTTCAAGACTGTTCCCAGACTGTGCTTCATCCACAGCGCACCTAAACCTCATGCGCAATTCCCTTCAGTTGGTAAAGCAAGTTGGAAACCACATAACCAAGCTGCCCATCGGGCCGCTAGGAGACACGGAGGTTTGTCTTCACGTCCTCTAGTCTGATATCAGGTCACAAGATGAAGGACAACGTCTCTTACCTAGTTGGCAGAAGAGGATGAACTGGGCAGCCAGCAGCCAGCCAGTAGAAGCGGTCGTGTCCATGTTGGAAAACCTCGCAGATGTGGTTGAAATCAGGACTCGACTCGGTTTGGGAAGGAAGCTCGCGGGCGGCAGCTTCACTCGGTCATGCTGCTCCGCTCCGCTCTTCCCTTCAGTCTTTATACTGCCACTTTGTGTATTTCCAGCCCGGTGTGCCGGATCCGTCCGCTCACATCAACACGACTGAGACCGAATGAACCGTCGGTCTGACGAGGTGGTGGAGGTGGTGGTGGTGCGCCTCCCACAGACCGGAGCCACGCGCAGGACGACTTCCTTTCCCCCAGAAATGATAATTATAATAATAATAATAATAATAATAATAATAATCATTATCATCATCAACATCATTGCATACATTTACATTATTTACTGCATAATATTAGTATAAATAGAATTAGTATTACTAGTATTTTGTTTTATTTTTTAACAGTATCATAGGATTACGTTTCCTGTATTTGTATAATCTATTCTGGAATAATAAAAATAATAAAAACATAAGAATAGATTTTTACTCTGTATTAATAGTATTATTATTTATTTTTTAATAATATCATAAGATTATATTTTATAGTTGCTTAACTTATTCTGTAATAATAATAATAATATACAATCATAATTGCATAATTGACTCTGTATTGTTGTTGTTTGAATATTTGTTTAAGATTACATTGCCTATATTTATAATAATAACACTAATAATAATAACTTAAAATGCCATGGATCGATTTCCATGGTTACAATTTAATTTGAAATCTGAAAATGATATTTCACTGATGAACTGAAGCAGACACTTCCTCCAGCAGGTTCAAGCTCTTAACTCATCCAAGAAGAGAAAAGAAGAGCGCCAGGCAGCCATATTGAAGCTGTTTGTAGCTCCCAGGCCAGCAGGGAGCTGTTAAAAGGCATAATTGAGTGAAACTGTGGGGAAGGACTGGTTGTTGTGTGCTGGAGGGTCATGGGGCCACCGACCTCCTGACCCCCGGGAGCCGCCTCGACCTCGGATGAAATGGAGACCAACACATCAGCAGTGACCCAGAAATCACAATTCACTCAGGGAATGGGGAGTGAGTGTGTGTGTGTGTGTGTGTGTGTGTGTGTGTGTGTGTGTGTGTGTGTGTGTGTGTGTGTGTGTGTGTAGGAGTGAAGAGGGGTTGGTTGGGATCATAGGATGTAACACTATAGTGTGTAGTGTCGTCATGGTAACTGAAATTTTGATCCAACTTGAATACGGTTGTAAAAGATTGAATAAAGTATAAAGGTTCAATCACATGTCTTAAACTGGATCCCAGTCCACCTGAACCGGTTCACCAACTGGTTCAAACAGTCCAGCACGTCTTGAATTGGATCCCAGTCCACCTGAACCGGTTCACCAACTGGTTCAAACAGTCCAGCACATCTTGAACTGGATCCCAGTCCACCTGAACCCTCCCAGAGCCGACAGACGGACACCAAACCGACATGTTCCCAGTGGGAACGCTGCTACGAGGCCGTCAGGTCAACGTGGAAGAGAAACTCAACTCTACCAAGCTGAGACTCACCAGAGCGACCTCAGGGAGCCGCCAGGGGTCCAATGTCCTGCTCAAGGACACTTCAACAGATCATACATAGTGCGCATCGAACCTGTGGCCTTCTGGTTGAAGGTCTGTCTTTCTACCCACCCTGCTGCCAACCTGAGACGTGGAGGTGAGGGAGACTTGGATACCGAAACTCTGATGTGATGTGATGTGATGTGATGTGATGTGATGTGATGTGATCTTTATTAGTATTCCAAGAGTCCATAACAATATAAAACCAAGTTATTAGACAAAACATCATTAGAAACACAACAAAGGAACAACAACATAAAACAGTATCCCAGTAGATAAACTGTCAATGAATCACATTAATACAACACATACATTTAACACAGTTTCTTGCGAACAGGCTGAACAGTAAAAGCCCATATCATCAATGTTGCATGCTGGGATACCAGACATCCTTATTTGCTTCCTCAGGATCAGCATGCAGACTGAGAGCTGAATTCTCTGTTTACTGAATGACTTCCAGAGCAGACTTCAGATCAGCTGTGGTTTCAGTTCTTCAGACGACCAGTTGATTGGTTCCCACTGAGCTCTAGTCGTCGTTCCAACATGGCGTCTCTCTTCATCTCTCATATTCCCAGTGCGTTGTCCAGTTCCATGACCAAGTAGTAAATATTTCGTTACAGCTGTAAAATCAGAAATACTTTCACTTTTAAACCCTGCAGCCCAAAATAAAACATCTCAGCAGGTTGTATGTGGACTGATCTCCTGTCTGTCAGTCTGTACTGCATCATGGGGGATGTCAGCTTGTCTAAAGGTTTTTCTTGACATGATCTTGAGACCGGAGGACTCGTTACTGGAGGAAACTGGTTTATTTCATGATTTGGTTCAAAAAATCTCTTGACAAGCAGATTTGCATCAGAATGAAGTCACATGATCTCTCACTGGCAGGTTCTTCTTCACTTGTTTCCAGAAAAATTAGATTTCAAGAGTGAAGCTGACCTGATTGATTTCAGTTTCAGACCTCAGATCAGTTTCCTTCATCCTCCTCAGTGAAATACAGACGGTGTAATATTGAAGAAGTACTTCCTCCGAGGCCGAGCTCCCAAAAAGGTCCCTTTAGTTCAGTTTCAACCACTGGCTGAGATTTTCACCTTCCCAACATGCGACGCCCCGCCCCCTCCTTTCTCTGAGCGAATATATTTGCATAATTTACTCTGGATTATCTTTAATTTATGCGAGCTGCTTTTCAGCGGCGGCTCGGTTGTTTCCAGGCTGCTAATAAAATTAGTTGTACTCCCACAGAGCAGCTATTCAGGGTCCCTGACCACGTCAGGAGGTTGGGACAGTACCACTCAGCAGAGAAGAGACTTTCCCCTCAACACAAGTCTGTGACCTTAAATTACCTCAGGAAAACACAAGATCTAGATCTCTTTCACCTCTTTGGTGTAACAGCTCATCCAGTAGGGAGTCATTATACCCCCCCCCCTTTACAGGAGGAAGATTACAGGACACATCGCGCTGCTGAGGAAAGTAAGAGAGCGAGAGCAGATCTCCAGGTAGGGGAGGGGCTTGATCAGATCAGATCAATCAGCTGGAGATCACCACAGGAAGTGAACATGATGGCTAAGCAGGGAGCCGGTTTGAATCCTGGCTGGGAGAGACTGGGGAAGTGACACGCCTTCCCTTCCCTCAAGGTGCCCTTGAGCAAGGCACTGAACCCCCAACTGCTGCAGTGGAGCTGCTCAGTGTAACCAGTAGAGACTGTGGTTGTACTGGTCAGCTCCCAGTAGAACCAGTAGAGACTGTGGTTGTACCGGTCAGCTCCCAGTGGAACCAGTAGAGACTGTGGTTGTACCGGTCAGCTCCCAGTAGAACCAGTAGAGACTGTGGTTGTACCGGTCAGCTCCCAGTAGAACCAGTAGAGACTGTGGTTGTACCGGTCAGCTCCCAGTGGAACCAGTAGAGACTGTGGTTGTACTGGTCAGCTTTATGATGTTTTTATCAAACCCAAGTTAACAGTAGCGAGCCGACGGGCGTGTCTTTCACTTTGACGCGTTGACAGTACACGTGGGTGTTAATGGACTCATTATCGAACCACGAGGCCACGCTGCCGTCCCACAATGCACCAGTGACAGGACACTGTTGCTCTCACAGCTTTGAAGCATCCAGAGGGATAACCCCGAGGTGAGAACAAGCGTCCCTTTCCAGACACAGATAAAGCTGCGGTAAACATCCTTTCAGACGAAGGTTCCTCCCTCGGATACGGTTACATGGGAAAACACAGAGCATTGAAACGTTGGAACAACAACAGATCCCTGGAGGGAGGGGAAGGTTCTCAAGGTTCTCAAGGTTCCCAGGGTTCCCAGGGTGTTTCCAGGACATCAGATATGCCCATCTGTTATTATTGTTGATGTTTTTAACCTTTATGTTTCCAGAGAAGGTTTACTGAGCACCGAGCTCAGCGTCCTGCTGACCAGTACAACCACAGTCTCTACTGGTTCCACTGGGAGCTGACCAGTACAACCACAGTCTCTACTGGTTCCACTGGGAGCTGACCAGTACAAAAAGTAAGGGGCTGGATAGACAGACAGACAGACAGACAGACAGACTTGGACATTTTTTTCCCCCACATTGTGTCCACCGGGTCGATTTGGAGGGAAATCTGCTGGATTGCTTTACAGCACCAAACAGGAAGAGGGCGCTGTTCTTCCAGCGCTAACGGAGCTAAAGATAAAGAGTTTCTGGCAATGGCAGATGGAGGAAGGAGAGAAAGGAAGATGGAGGAATGACTTCCAACATGTTGATCCTATTCAGGAAAGACAAAGACACCAGGGAAGGGGAGGGGGGACAGGAAGCAACAGGGCTTATGGGAAATGTAGTCTTAATGTGGAGAAACACTAGTAACAATACCACTGGTGAGATAGAGGCTACCAGTCATCTCCACCATGGTCTCACTGGTTTACAGTCATCATACCAGGTAGGACTAGTGATCTGATGTACTGATGTTAAAATGATACAGAGCAACTTTAAGTCAAATCAAAACTTTATTTATAAAGCACATTTCGTACATTCCAATGCAATGTGCTTAAGTGACAGTAGTTAACCAGAGGATAATCCCTGTATGTCTGTATGTGACACAGATAGAAGTCATGTACACACACACACACACACACACACACACACACACTATTATTTGGTTCACTACTCTTGGATGTTTCCAATGAAGGGGAGTTTGAAGCCCAATACCAGTTATTGATCCCCAGTGCCAATAACACACCAGGCACACTGGGTCGATCATCTGATCACACTGTATGTGGTTCACAGCGAGGGCAGGAGAGCAACTCCTTTTATCTGGGTCGTGTTAATGTATTATACTGATGATGAAAACACTGGGAAGACGAAAAAATACAACAGAGAGAGAGACGCCACCCCAAAATCTAGATGACATCCAGCCGGCCAAGTCCAACCGCTGAGGGTCACATGATGGTCAGGTTAACGGCAATAAATTCATATTAAAAAAAAGTTTGATGTTAGAAAAGATATTTAGGTCCTGATTTCACGGATGCAGGAAGCAGCAACGACTACAGACTCAACTCGTCTCAACTTTCATTTTGGTGCCGCATCCACACAGGTTTTCAAAATAAAACTCAACAAGCAAGAAAATGATACATGAACAAAATACATAAATAACAAGTCATGGAAAAAAAACCCACATAAAGTGAGACTGTGGTCATTTGTGTGCGTATGCTAACTACCCAGTTCTTCTTGTGTTGAAACGTAAAACGCATCACTTCCTGTCTCCAGAGGGTTTCTCCCAGGAAAGACCTACCTGACACCGGGTGTTTAGAACAGCAGATGGAAAAGCTTCATGACCTGGTAGAGGTTGATCACTGTTGAGGTCCAGAGATCAGAGAGAGAGAGATTTATTTAGATGTTGAGGATTATTAAAATGTTGTAGAAAATGAAGCATCACCTACTGTGAAGGTATTTTCTGATATAAAAATAGAGAAATTACTAAATGAAACACATAAGGAGGTTTCAGTTCCTCGTGACGTGTCATTTTCAGTTCGTGTTCGCTTTCAGCATTTTCTGAAAAGTGACGTGTTGAAAAGTGAGGATGGCTGAAGAGTAAAGAACACACAGAAAACAGTCAAATAAAACGTCTGTATGATCCATAACGTATAAAATGTGTTCATTTATGTCAGAAAACCCTGAATGCCTTCAGGCTGAATCTTCAGTATTTTAGAGTCTCAGATGGAGGAAACCAGTTTGGTATCGAGTCATCAACTCTGCATCTTTACTTTCTGCTGGACCTTGTTGATTTAGGTGATGGGAACCGACCCGTCTGTATTCCCTCAAACTTCGGTGTCTATTGTAGGCGGGTCTGAATCGCAGGCTGTTGGTAACCATTGAACCTTTACGAAGATTAACTGTTATTACCGGAGTCTTTGTGTGACTCGGCGTCCGGCTCTCTGCATACCAGCGCAGAACAAAATGCTCCTTCAGCCTCTCCAGTGGAGGACGCTCAGTCAAAAGGAGGCTTCAAACCACATCGGCTTTTATTTGAATCCACACACTCGTGCACGCGTGTGGAAACATGCATGTGTATATACACTCACACACTCACACACTATTCTGAGTTTGAAGACTGAAGAGTATAAGAGCACTAAGTGGTCTCTCAACTCACAACAAGCTCACACACACACACACACATACACACACACACACACACGCAATGGAGAAACAGACTTATCTATTTTGGGGTAGACGAGGTCAAGCCACAGATCACCTTAATAAAGAGGCAGGAATGTGTTGAGGCACTTCAAATGAGCTGGCATTCACATTCACTCAAACCACACACACACACACACACACACACACACACACACACACACACACACACACAGTTCTCATTTGTACAGTCCCTCACACCGCTAATGAGCTTGCATTCAGCCATTCATGTAGTCTGGTTGTATTTGAAACACATGTGGCGTCGCACTGCAACACACACGACCTCTGACCCCGCCGCCGCCGAGAATCAGAGGAGTTGAGTTCATTGTGTTTTATTAGAAGTCAATTTGATCCTTTGCCATTTTAAAAAAAACATATCTAGTTACGTCAACTCGAGTTTCCGTCAAGATGAGTCGGAACATCCACCGTGTCAAAAAGTGAAAGTATTGTTTTAGTTCTCTTGAAAGTCGAGTGGCTGTGTCACTCGACGCCGTTAAATGAGTTTTAATCCCGAACCGCCTTGGACTTTCTTTTGACTCCATTTCACATTTTCAAGGTAGAGCCACTCGTCTCCTCATCTGCCAGTCATTCAGTTCAGGTTGATCTTCCCTGAGTTCCCAACAGCTCCTGCAGACAGAAACTACAGAAAAGACAGAAAATTCACTTTCTAGACCCTTCAGAAATGATTTCACCTTTTGAAAAGAATAGTAGAGAACCTCAATCCTTTGTTGAGTTTTGCCGATATTAGACGGACGGTCACAGTAGAGGGAAGAGGAGGCAGAGAGAGGAGCGACATGTGATGAAGGTCCCAGGCCGGATTTGAAACAAGGACGTTACGCAGCCAGGACGTCCCAAGACACTCCTGAACCAGAACACACAGGAAGTGTCCGAAGTTTTCAGACGTTTTCAAAAGCACCAACTGATTTCAGTGACCGAGGCGCCCAGTGGAGTCAAACCGCCTTGACGCTTTCCTTTCTGGAGCCGCAGCACAAAACGGAAAAATGGTAAGAAATGCAATTTTCCAGGAGGCGATATTCTCAACAGGTGCGTCGAGTTATAACAGGGTGTTTTTATCAAGCTGGTCTGAAAGTGATGGAGAATCCTTGACACAATAAAAGAGGTTTGTCTGTAGCATCGAAGATAGGACTCAGTTACAGACCATGTGACAGTGACACCGTGGGTTCAAATCCAGGACCTTGATCACATCACCTCCCTGCCTTGAACTGTCCAGTAGTGGATACTGACGTGGTGCAGCGGTCCGACTGCTCCACTTCTGTGATGTGAACCAGATCTGCTGTTGCATCACCACCAACATCCTGAGGCTAATGACACGATATTGATCGCTGCTCGTTGTTTGTTTGTTCATCTGGGCTCGGCTCCAACCGCTGGCAGCAGATTGACTTTCACCTTCTTCTTCTCTCCCTCCTATCTTGTTGTTTTTCATACCAGAGGGCTGAATTGAAAGAATGGGCGTGGCTTAGGGCAACCCAGTGGTTGGAGAGGTCACAGGTTCATTCCCTGCATCAGCCATCAACAGCCACGTGTCCTCGAAGCAAGACACTGAAGCCCCACCAGCAGCAAGTAAAGCTCTGTTTGATCAGGACTAGTGTGATGTAGGGACTGACATCAGCTGAATGACGTCACTTCCTGATTTAGCAAAGCAAAACCATTTTTTGCTGAAAATGCATCAAAACCTTCCTGTAGATTCCACACAGGAGAAAGAGAAGAAGAAAAAGTAATCGTGCACCAAGAACAAATTATGGCTGAAATTGCAGAAAGTTTGATTTGGGATCGGTTTTTATCAGGACAACTCCAGAACACAGAAGAGAATCTGGGCTGGAAATGTGACTTTACAAATGACAGACCTGCAGATTTGAAGATCTCTACCATCATCACAAACCACCGGACGTCCCCGGGTAAGGTACGTCTTTAAAGTGAGCAGTCTGCTGCTGCGGTCCATTCGTGGCGGCTGCGGTCTTCCTAAATGTCTCACGGTGACGTCGTCTACGTTCGGGCCAGTCGTCCAACATCTGTTTATTTGACTGTTAAAGTGTTGCAGGTGGATTTTCCCTTCAAAGAGCAACAGGAAAGAGTTGGACCAGTTGGACCCGGGCCGCCGCCACATCCATCTGTTTGGAGGCGTAGAGGTCGCCTCTGCTGTCAGCGAGTCACATCCATGCTCCGTATGTTACAAAGCAGCTGTGAGCGGCGAGACCACCCCCACCCCCCCCCACCCCCCGACACACCGATTATTCAAGTCAACAAATGTGGATGTTGGCTTCTGGGAGAAAGCCTCACACCGGCCTAAAAGGAGATGTTTGCTTGCTACTTAGAGCACAACAGAGCCACCTGACAGCGCTGCTAGCCAGCAGGAACGCACCTCAATGCCTCCACACTGATTACACAGTGTTTATGTGTCCTGCCTTCAACTGGCGGAGGAGGAGGAGGGGGGGGGTGGGGGGTGGTGGGGGGCTTGCCCAGAGAGAAAGAGTCTGCGAGCGCGACTCCGAGCTGCAGCCCCGAGTTTCCTAGCAACTCGCTCGGGGAGATGAAACGGACAGCGAGGGTTTCGCTGCACTCGGTTCGATGTCAGGGGTCTTTTATTACACCGGTTACTGTTGGTACTCGTACACACACACACACACACACACACACATACACACACACGCACGCGCGCACACACTGTGCTGTCATAGGCAATAAAGGCTGCAAACACAGACCCACTCACACTCTCTCTCTCACACACACACACACACACACACACACACACACACTGTCACCTCTCCCTGCCTGAGACCTGTTGGATCCTAAACTCTCTCATTCTCACAACAAGACAAAGGGATGAATGCATAATTAATACAGTGAAGCTGTGTTTCTCGTTGTCTTCAAAGTTTCCCGGTGGCATTGTCTCCCGGTTAGGGCCGGCTGCTTCCGACGGCATTGCTTCATTCGGGCCTTTTTAGGCCCGGAGCGCCGCCGAAGCACCGGCAGACAACAGCTCCAAGCTGCCTCTTTCTCAGGGTGTCTGCCTGCACAATGGACTTCCTCAGCCTGCACACAAAGGAGCCGGCACACAAAAAAACAGCCAAATTCAATGGCATTCCTGGCCACAATGCACTCCTAGAATATGTGCTTTTCTCCCTCTCCCTCTTTCAGCGTTCGGTGATATATGAGGATGATGATGATGATTCGGAACCAGGAAGTGATGTGTTCATGCGTCAAAACTGAAACTCGGGTTTCGGGAACGCGACTGAAACAGAGCAGATGTGGGTTAGCGTGATATTAGATGTCTATATTTATCAATAAACTAAAATACATCAACCGATCCCCTTAACCCCCCCGCCCCCCCCCTCGCCCACCCCCAACACAAACACACACAAATCATACAACACAGCCACCCTGTTGCTGCCCCCCCAGCCCCCCCCCCAACCAAAAGGCGAGCCCAGGGTAGTCAGATGGGGTGACATTAGCTCCCCTATCACATCCTCTGTCTGGAGTTGGGGTGGGGGGGGTCCCTGGGCTGCTCCGCCATTGTCGGGGTGTACAACAGGCCCCATTGGCACGCCAGCAGCTTACCACCCCGGGGCCGCCGGGGGCTACAAAGGGCCGCGGTGCTGCAGGAGGGTGAAGAGGGAGAGCTGGGTGTACGTCACCAACACCCAGGGCCTAATCCTTTTGCCCCGTACATCTGCGCGGGGCGGTTTTGCGCCGCGAATCAAAAGGCAGACCCCCGTCTTTCCCCTAACCCCCCCCCCCCCCTCCCTTTTTTCTTTTCTTTCAGCCTTATTCTGCGGCGGAGAAAGGACGGCCTTTTGTAGAGTCCAAGGCCCATAGTGTCACACAGACACAAGACCTGAGGCAGCCAGTCGTCAGATGGAGGCTCTCTCTCTCTCTCTCTGCCTTTCACCAGGCTCACTTTGCTCATGTCGACTTGGAAGGGAGACTCTTATTTTAGCACGTGAAAAGACTCGAGACGGGACGCGGCGGCCGGCTCTTCAGATCGGACACAATTGACTCTGAAAGCCGCCGTCTCTGAGTAGTAGGGAGTGTTTGCCGGGATGTCGGCGTCGTGTTTTAATTGAATTTGACTGTCAGCGGGTGTCAAAGGGCTCCGGACACGCCGCGTCGCACACGATAAACTTGTTTAAATCGAAAACGCTCTTCTGGGATGGTGCAGAAATAAACAGGAAACTAGAAGGTCAAACGCCTCAGCCTGGGTCACTCTTACCTTCACACTCAACAATTTACGAAATGAATGCAATTAGGTTTAGTTAGATACAGATGATTTAAAACTGTAAAAGAGGGAAGAAATACTATAGTGAGACAAAGAAACCCCTTTTAAAAACACCACAGAAGAAAAAGAGAGTGATGTGAAGTGAAGGGCAAAAGAAACCAAATGACAAAATAGTAAAAGACAACAACCAGAAGGCATAAGGGAAAGGAATGACTTAAAATAACACTATGTAGGGAGGGTGTGTGTGTGTGTGTGTGTGTGTGTGTGTGTGTGTGTGTGTGTGTGTGTGTGTGTGTGTGTGTGTGTGTGTGTGTGTATTTATTGCCAATAGGCTTCCACTAAATGCAGTCAGATGATTCATAACACATCTCAGAGTTGCATTCAGGAGCTCAAAGTGTTGAGTGTTCAATGTTGCTGACTTTGGGAAGTGTTGTTACGGTAACATTACTTTTGTTAAATTCCCTAACTGACTGTCTGTCAGCTGTCTCAGAGGACCAGAACATCCCACTGAAGTAATGTAATGTTTTATTGTGGATCACACCAGCAGCAGTGAGGAACATCTGGAGATTTTTGATTATAGATTATTTTGGACCAAAGTGAAATCGTTTGGCTACAAAACACTTGGATGATGCTGCACGAGATGTTTGGAGAAATTTGATGGATGCTTTTTGCTCAGTAAAAAGACGACCTGTTAAATGTAATAGTTTGTCAGAAGGCTGAGATGGCGCTACGGTAACTCAATGTGTGTTTGGTGTCCGACCAACGGCTGTGGAGTTTCCACTGACATGGAGGGAGGAGATGATGACGGGATGTTTAAAGGACGACAGATGAACAGCTAATATGCAACTCTGCACATTGTGTACATGTTATCTACAGCTGTAAATGTAATATATTTGATCAGGTGAATAAGAGGCACGTTTGCCTGATCTGACATTGTAGAGAAACATGTCACATCCTGTATTGATGCTGTAATACTGATACTCTCATTTCTTCATTTGTGGTATATTGCATATATCTCAATATTTTCATTTACATCCACATATTTTTCATGTTTTCATATTTGACATTTTTACATTTTCCATTTATATTCTTTGTCATTCTTTGTTCTATGCTGTCATTTTGTACCTTGTTTGCTGCTTTATGCTAAAAAACAACAACACTTGCTATAATCTTATTTAGTTTTCATTTTTCGTTCTTGTATCCTTTTACCTAATGTAATCTAATGTAATATAATGTAATATAATCTAAAACCTTCTGATCAGGTATAAAGACAAAACCGGTGAATGCCAAACCAAGCTGCTGGTCATGGCTGCTGTGTGACCTCTGATGACCTCTAGTGGTCTGCACATCAAACTACAACCTGAGGCCATTTGAGGACATTCAACCCATGCGACCCAATGTAATGCTGAAGTGGATCTCAGTGGATTGTATGAATGCAGGAATAAAATCCATGAACCGTTTGATCTTTTAACAGCAGAAAGACTCAGTTGAGTTTTACATCTGAAATATCAGAGATTTCAAAATGTCCCTCCTGGACCTTCTGTCTGTTCAAACCAGTGTTGTTAGATTTTCAGAATCAAGCAGGAAAAGCAGTTTTAATCATTTTTACCCCTTCAGCCTGCTAGCCTTTTGTTAGACCCCCTATTATTGTATTGATCTTCTTCCCGTGGATAACTGGCCAATTGTAGAGGACGTGACGTCACGTTGAGATGTTTCCAGTCTGATATCAGAAAATGTTTCATGGATCTAAAACATCAACGGTAACCGTCAGGTTTTGGTGTCAGCCAATCAGAATCAAAGAGCAAGGGCTTCTTTCTAGACCGACGATCAACAATCATACAGGAGAAATCCATCGGAGGAGAGGAGAGAGACCAATTTCTCCACCGACAGTAGGAGATAGACCAGAATGCAATGCAGTAGCCAAGATAGACCCACCTCGTCTCAGTACCCACCTCGTCCCAGGACCCACCTCGTTCAAGGACCCACCTCGTTCCAGGACCCACCTCGTCCCAGGTCCCACCTCGTCTCAGTACCCACTTCGTTCCAGGACCCACCTCGTCTCAGTACCCACCTCGTCCCAGGACCCACCTCGTTCAAGGACCCACCTCGTCCCAGGACCCACCTCGTCTCAGTACCCACTTCGTTCCAGGACCCACGTCATCTCAGTACCCATCTTGTTCCAGGACCCACCTCATCTCAGTACCCATCTTGTTCCAGGACCCACCTTGTGTCAGGACCCACCTCGTCCCAGCCTCTCTGGTGGGAATCGGTCCAGGCCTCCTGTTGATTCCACGAGGGTCTGAACCTCTCCAGTGCCTCTGGCCACGATGCCATGCTGTTCAACTAATACGAAGTACTAGTCTTAGAGGTCAAAGAAAAAAGTTGAAAGAAAGGCGATATTAGTTTCTTTGTTGTCTTTTTTTTAATTAATATAATTTACACATATTTTAATATAATATATTTTCTTGACGCCAGTATCTTGTGTTATTTGTAATTTGTAACCAGAAATATGTTTAGGTTCTCAACTACGTCATATAAAGGCGACGGACAGGCCTTTTTCCTGGGTTGTTACTGCGCGTGCGTAGTGTCAGGAGTCCTTGGCTGTTCGGCCCGCTAGGTTACTGATCCTGTGAAGGGACGCAGACAACATGCAGAGCTGGACACAGTTATATCGCACTCTGGCAACAGTAAGGACTCATTCTACTACACCACTATCCTGCACTGTTGTCCGAAATGGTTATAAATACGTGTGACTGGTTGTTGGTCCTGTGTTGACAGATTTTCCTCCGTTATTTGTTGACTGTTTCCCTCCTGCTGCCGGGCCTTGCTAGGTGGTTAGCTAGTACTAGTCCATACGAGACGGGACGGGGCGGTTCGGGGCTAGTTAGCTAACTATGGTAGCTAAATACTTCACCAAATACTTCAACTAAATCTCCACCTGTTTTAATTTGCTTGATCCGTTCAGAGAAGCTTCATCCATGACTGGATTTGTTTGCCGTCCAATGTCTTATAAGTTGTCATTGCAGAAGCATGTTTACTTGCTAACTAGCTAACCAACTAACTAGCTAACCAAACACTGTAACGTTATATCGTAGTGTACTGTACGTCCGTATTCTACATGTAGGTGAATCTAGTTCCTGTTTATTCCACGTCACCATGATGTTTTAGTTCTACCTTCAGAACTGAACATGCCCTGCTGTTTGTTGTGGTCCGGGTCCTGACCCTGCCTGACTGTCAGTCTGCTTGCTAGGCTAACGTTAGCAGACCCACTAGAAATCATCCAGGTCATTACTTGGTAACTTTAACTTGTCTCTCTGTTTAAACCCACAGCGGGGCCACCACCTCCCCTGCAAACTCCATGGTGCATCGGTGTTGTCTGTCAGAACATATGCTGACAGAGCAGCAAGTAAGCCGAACATTTATGACCTCTAATCAACTTCACTGTCCATCTTTATCTTTATGTACTTTGTCCAGATCTTGGCACACTGACAGAAGTTTCTCCAGGAGTAGTACTTCCCATACTGTCCTCCAACACCAACATTAATTAGAGTAACCCAGTATATCCTAGCCAGGTCTCAGGCCTATCCCTGATACTGTAGGATGTTACACAGTGCTGGAAACTAACTTTTTGCACAGGAAATGCCAAAATTCAGCAGCCGCTTTGATTATTTGGCCAGCCAACTAGAATAGATTGATAGAGCAGATGATGGCTGGTTACCTGACTAACTTACCAGCCACAGCCTAAATTCACCTGCACTTGGCTGCCATGCACATCCTTTAGATGACAGGTTTCAGATCACTACCATGCATTATCTCTGCACATGGCTCCTGTGATAAAGTCCTAATAAAGTTGATGTGTTACGTCTCCATAGTTGATGCCGACGTCACAGTGGTTGGCTCTGGGCCAGGCGGATACGTAGCTGCCATCAAAGCCGCCCAGCTCGGGTTTAAGGTAAGGCTGCAGCATGTTAGGGAACAAATGCAGTTTTCTCTAACATGCACAGTTTGTGGAACAGAGAACATTTTTACATGGTTGTTTTAAAACCCCTTTCCCTCCAAGAAAAAAAACCTACAACCTTTTCGTCCATTTAGAAGTTGTAGTCCTCAATATTGCAGTATTATAATTTATTATTTTTGTATCATTTATTTTGCCTTATTGAGTAGGAATGTTTGAACCTTACCTTCCATGTCAGTGCCCCATGTCTTTTCTTCCAATACTCTAGTTCTTTAAAAATAGACTCCAAGATCGTATACCGGTTTCTGTCATCTGTACTCCTGATGCTGATTTCCTCTCTTAGACAGTCTGTGTTGAGAAGAATGCCACTCTGGGCGGGACCTGCCTGAATGTCGGCTGCATCCCTTCAAAGGTAAACACTCCTTCCTTCTTCAGGTGTGAAATGTTCCGTCTCTTGAGTCAGGCAGGAGAAGGAAGTGAGCGGCAACACATTTAGACAGTGAATCTTTTGTTTGTCTCTGACTTCGGCTGCAGTCAAACATCTTTTACATGTAATGTAACCTGTAATCCTCCCCAACTTCAGATCTTATTCCTCTCAGCCTGTTTGTTCTCTGTTGGCTAAATCAGTGGTTCTCTTCCTCGGGGTTGGGACCCCACAGCAGGTCACCATATGATGTGAAATATATGAAATATATATATATTTCTAACACACATTAATGTGTTCTTAAGGGTTGATAAATGCCTTTTTTTGAACATTACTAAATATTTGCTGCCTCTAGGATTATTAATAATTAAACCATAAAATATTTTGAAAAGCAAAAATAAGAATTTGTCGTCAAAGTTCACCATTCTGGAGAGTTATGGCTGTAATGGGTTGTTGACATCTGGATCAGGCTACTGTCCCCCGTGGGCTGATGACTAGGTGGTTCTTTCCAGTGCATTCTGGGAGAAAAACAGTTTTTACTCAGAAAACACCCCAGTAGGCATCCTGAAGCAGGAGAAAAGACCAACCAACACAAAGCACTGAAACAACACAAACTACCAACATGGTGAAAAACAACATGGAGGCTGAAGATGGACTGGAACAAGTTCAAACTAATGTTAGGGGAACAAACTGAGTGTTCATTTGACAATATGTAAAGCAAATGTATTATTTCAAGTAAAAGAACCAAAATACCCGTAACAACACCACGGTAACCCACAGCACCATGGGGCAGAACATGTCCTCTGAAACAAGTACTTCTCACCCTGCTGTAATATAACGAGATCTTCCTCCAGCTGAGATAACCGATGCCTTCTCTCTCCAGGCTCTTCTGAACAACTCCTACCTGTACCACTTGGCTCATGGCAAGGACTTCGAGAGCAGGGGCATCGAAAGTAAGAGGTTTTACTGGGCATGTTGGTTGTACTGGTCCACTACAAGGGTCAGGGGTTCAATTCCTGTAGCTCACATGTAATCACCATTATCTTCTGAGTTGGCTGACATCAGGTTAGTCTGAGTGTGTTGTTGCTGCCAGGTTAAAACCACACAGCTCCTGTGTTGTGTTGAGTGGGTTTTATGGTCCTTGAAACCTGGTAAAACCTTGTGTGTTCTTCTCTTCTGTAAACTGTTTTTACCACTGCAAAATGTTGTTTGTGTCAGGAAGTCTTCCAGATGTTGTTATAGAAGTTTTATTTCATTTTACGACCAGTGTCGACCACCAGAGGTGCTGGAGGCAGTATTAAGGTGGAAAGTGTTTGCTGGTGAACGTGTCGGATGTTGACACTGTTTTCTGTGCTGAACCTTTCTGCTATTGGGCTTTTGTAAATACTGAGGATTCCTCTCTCTCCCTCTCACTGTCTGTCTCTCTCTCCCTGTCTGTCTCTCAGTCACAGGCCTCACGTTGAACCTGGAGAAGATGATGTCTCAGAAGAGCGGGGCGGTCAAAGCGCTGACCGGGGGAATTGCACATCTTTTCAAACAGAACAAGGTCGGGTCTTATTCAGAACCAGAACCAGATTCTGATTTGCTGTTGCACGATGAAGTGATGAACAGGCTGAATGTCAAATCCAAGAAAGCCACGTTGATATTTGTGTTGGAGTTAAAGACGTTAAGTAGGTTGAGGCGTCATCATCATCCGTCTTGTGTTGCTAGTAAACTTCCAGGATCTTTTGGAATCAGCCATCAGATAGAAAGTCAAACATCACAAGAAAGAAAACTGAGAAGCCGAAGTCGACCCGAGAGGGAGAATTAAACCGCTGACATAAAACACAAAAGCTCTGCGGTGTTTCTCTGAGGCTGGTCTTCATACTCTGACATCACTTCCCCCCAGGTGACCCATGTGAACGGCGTTGGGAGGGTGACGGGTAAGAACCAGGTGACGGCTACATCGGCCGACGGCAGCGAGCAGGTCATCAACACCAAGAACATCCTCATCGCCACCGGCTCTGAGGTCACACCCTTCCCCGGGATCGAGGTGCAGGCTCTTCAGATTCAGTCTCTTTAAGTCACTTACAACATTGTACAGACATTCACAGCACTGTGTAAACGTCTCGGGCACATGGAAAAAATGAATGAATGTTTGGAAATCTCAAATTTTCTACTGAAACTCTAATGCAGAAACATCTAAGACCAAATTTATATTAAAACACAGTACTGTATGTAGTCGGGTTTTTATATATTTTATTCCCATTGTATTTGTTTTATTCCTGTTTTGGCTTCATGTCTGGCATTTTTCTTGTTTATCTTATTGGCTTTTATTTAATATTTTCACTAATGCAGTACAATACTGCAGCAGATGTATTTTTGTCATCTATAATGCTGTTATTTTGTTAAATAAAATGATGCCATTCAACTCAATTAATTGGACATTTTCCTCAAAAGGACCGACTACATTTAAGAATTACAATGAAATGTGTTGCTCTGTTTTGAAACGGCACAAAACTGAATTTGAGTCTTTATTGTTCCAGATCGACGAGGACACCGTGGTGTCGTCGACGGGAGCGCTGTCGCTGAGCAAAGTTCCACAGGAACTCATCGTGATCGGAGCCGGCGTCATCGGCGTGGAGCTGGTCAGTATCAGTCTGGTTCAACCGGACCCTCTTATCCAGGACAACAACAGGTGCACCAGTAGACTCGGGTTAAATTCCACGGTTTGTCCTCCCATCCTGCAGGGGTCAGTGTGGCAGCGTCTGGGCTCCAAGGTGACGGCGGTGGAGTTTCTGGGCCACGTCGGCGGCATGGGCATTGACATGGAAATCTCCAAGAACTTCCAGCGCATCCTGCAGAAGCAGGGCATGAAATTCAAGCTCGGCACCAAAGTCATGGGAGCCAACAAGAGGCCCGACGGCAAGATCGACGTAGCGTGAGTACACAGGCCTAGTGGGGGGTCTGGGAACGTACTGGAAGAGATGTTGGTGTAGCTGTGGATCCAATGTCATCTCACATACTGCAACATTAGCTCAGTTTGGTTTGTCAGTATATAAACAGTGTTCAGCTGTAGAGTGATAAAGGGTTGACATATTGACCTGCCGCTATCAACACGTATCTTACTGAACACCGACCAAACTCTTCACATCCAGTTGAGAATGGCATTTTGCCTTTATTTGACAGTCAGTAGAGAGACAGGAAAGATGAGGTGAGAGAGGAGGGATGGTTCGAATCCGGGCCGGATTCAAACCCAGGACATCACAGTTATGTTGTATGCGCCTTAGACCACTGATCCACCAGGACGCCCTCCAGTTGAGGAAGTTTGGTCTGCAGAAGCAGAATGGACGATGACAACTGGTTTATGGACGTAAAGGTAAGCTCTTGAGGGAGAGAAGACAACACCACCACCACCACCCACCCAGTGCTGCACGGTATACCGGTATTGAAACGTTTTGAAAACAGCAGTATAACAGCATTTTTCAAAAATCTATACTTTTTATTACTATTTGATCTGGATAATAGTCTGACTAGAAGAGATCAGCAGCATGTCTAAACTCACTGACGAGGAGGAGGTGAAGTGAAATATGAGAGAGTGGAGGGAAAAAGGAGAGTCCCTGAACACACCAGCACCGCTGTGTTAAAGTGTGTCACCTTTTCAAAGACCGTCAGGTGATAGTTGACTAGATATCTCCCCTGTTGTGTCCATGAAGGAAATACAGACTGATGCAAAACGTTGTCCAATAATGGCATTTGACAGTTTCCCCTTTTTGAGGAAAGGTATGGAAGTTTATGACTTGGTATCGAAACACTCCCCCTCCACCCCCCCTGACCTGCTGACCTGTCTCCCCGTCAGCTAGCTGCAGCCAGAGCCCTCCCACATTCTGCCCTTGAGGTCGATACCCTCAAGGGCAGAGTTATAAAGCATCTCTTTTATCTATATGTGGAGTTTGACCATCAGTTCATAACAGTCTGGCCTTGATTTAGTTTCTGGCCCTGTGTACGGTGTCCATGCAGATCTCGTGTTCAGTCCCCCACACTGGACCAGGGTGGTTTCCCTCCAGATAAACCCAACCCCGTCGTCTGTAACTCTGTCTGTTGATCTGCGTCTCCCCAGAGTCGAGGCGGCGGCCGGAGGGAAGAACGAGACTCTAACCTGCGACGTGCTGCTGGTCTGCATCGGCAGGCGGCCCTTCACCAACAACCTGGGCCTGGACACCGTGGGCCTGGAGGTGGACAACAGGGGGCGCATCCCCGTCAACAACCGCTTCCAGACCAAAGTACCCAGGTACACATTAAAGTACCACCAAGTACAGTGAACGTACAGGACGTAGTCATGCAGAGTCATATCCACGAGTAATAGTAACAGAAGTACTTAGTTACACACATGGTCCAGGACAACAGACCTCTACCAGACTAACATAGTAGTACAGTAGCTACTGACACACTGTATAGGACAACAGACCTCTACAGACTAACATAGTAGTACAGTAGCTACTGACACACTGTATAGGACAACAGACCTCTAACAGACTAACATAGTAGTACAGTAGCTACTGACACACTGTATAGGACAACAGACCTCTAACAGACTAACATAGTAGTACAGTAGCTACTGACACACCAGGACAACAGACCTCTACCAGACTAACATAGTAGTACAGTAGCTACTGACACACTGTCTGTAGCATGCAGTACGGTTGCTAAATCGGCTTCATGACACTCGAGGAAAAACACCAATCAGAGAATTGATGAGACAAGTTGTTGTGCTTCCTGTCAGCTAATGATGACGTTATGATTTCATTTGAAGACAAAAACACTCGGTGATGTTCTGATGTACCAACTAACGGTCATACAACCCCCCCCAGTATTTATGCTATTGGTGACGTGGTGGCTGGACCCATGCTGGCCCACAAGGCCGAGGATGAGGGCATCATCTGCGTGGAGGGCATGGCCGGCGGCGCCGTGCACATCGACTACAACTGTGTTCCCTCCGTCATCTACACGCACCCTGAGGTGGCCTGGGTGGGCAAGACGGAGGAGCAGCTCAAAGAGGAGGTGGGTGATGCCGGTAGTAGTAGTAGTAGTCATGGTGGTGCTAGTAGTAATTGTAGTGGCAGTAGTAGTAGTAGTAGTATATTAGTAGTAGTAGTATTACTAGTAGTGGTAATGGTGGTACTACTAGTCGTAGTAGGACTAATATGATAAAGGAATCCTTTGAGCAAATGGTAGACAAGGTGATTTAGCGGTTGACATCCCATGATGCTTAGGGTGTGGCGTCCCTCAGTCTGTCTGTGAAGGATGGATCTCCCCTCAGTGTGAGTGGAAACTGAATCCTTCCTCTCCCCTGCAGGGGGTCCCCTACAAAGTGGGCAAGTTCCCCTTCGCGGCCAACAGCCGAGCCAAGACCAACGCCGACACCGACGGTCTGGTGAAGATCCTCAGCCACAAGGAGACCGACCGGATGCTGGGGTCACACATCCTCGGATCAGTAAGACCTTTCTCTTACAAAAAGACCGTTACTGTCCTCCACCGACCCATGAAGAACTCCGCTTGAGAGGAGCTCTAGTCAGGGGTGAGGTAGTCTAGTACAGACTAGTTAGTCTACAGACTAGTTAGTCTACAGTACAGACTAGTTGGTCTACAGACTAGTTAGTCTACAGTACAGACTACAGTTAGTCTACAGAGGCTTTGAAATGCTGCAAACTGGCCTGATTGGATGGATTTCAGGAAGTCTTTAGTGAGGGAGCCAATCAGGACCAGTTGTGATGCGTTTACTGACGTTGGTCTGAAACTGCCTGGGGAAAAAACAGGGAGGGGTTTTAAAAATGCAATAACTTTAAATTTAACCACGGCAACAAAATCAAACTTCAACATCTTCTACATTAAACATCTTTGATCACATGTGTAGAGGAACACGTGAATTCCAATAATACCGTTAACATTAGTGACTCTACTGTGGTGTTGTTCTGGTGTTTCCTCCAGGGGGCAGGAGAGATGATCAATGAAGCAACGCTGGCTATGGAGTATGGAGCGTCCTGCGAGGACATCGCCCGAGTCTGTCACGCCCATCCTGTAAGTACTACATACATACATATACATACATATGTACATACATGTACAACCCACACAGGTCCACCACAGTATTACACACGTGAAGCTGAGTATTGAAAAGAGATACTTATCAATAGTTTTTTCTATCAATATCTATTATGAGGTGTTAAAAAGTACAAAATGCTGCAAAATGTTTTATTCTGAGATTTCAGACTTTTCAGCAGCCTGAAGAGAATTTCCTTGTCTTAGGAAAGTAAAAGACAGAATGAAATGATTTACCACATAATGTTTTATTCAATAAGAACATTGATGTCAGAACTACTCAGACTGAAACTACCTGACCTCCTCCTCCTCTTCTTCCTTCTCCTCCTCCTCCAGACGGTGTCCGAGGCCTTCAGAGAAGCCAACCTGGCCGCCTCCTTCGGTAAAGCCATCAACTTCTGAGCTGCCGTCTCATCAGTGTACATAACCAGAAAGCTTCATGCAGCCCCATCAGGACTTCCTGTACCACATTTTGTTCTTCTGTTATTTAAATGTTCTCAATAAAATAATAAAGGGGTTTGGGTGGTAAATACTGACTGGAGATCAGTCTTTTGTCGTGCAGCAGTAATGTCTTTTGTTCAGAGGTTTGCTGCTGTTCAACACTAACTGGGTTTAGTCGCATATGTCTGTAGTTGCTTTCCAGCAGGTTAGTTCTGAGGGGCCCTGAACATGTATAAATATATCATATCCACAGCGAGGCTGGCTGGATGGTTAAAGGAAGAAGGGGGTGGATTGTTTCCGGTATGGTTCAACGAGCCACATCACCGGTTGGCTGTGTGAACGCCACCAACCAGCCTCTTGCTTCTGGCTGGAGCTGGTTGGGCTTCCACCGATTCTGATGTTGTTGTGTTGGAGCTGCTGACGGACAATATTTTGTTCTGATGTTTATCCCAAAAAAATCCAAGTTTTCAGTGTTTCCCCCTGAATTTATTCTCAGCAGCGTGTGAAAGCATCATGTACTCCATTGGAACCCAGGAAGATGATGATATTAAAACACATTCATGCATACCTGTCTGGAATCTGATTGTCTCAATCATAGACAACCAGTGTAGTATTGATCACTGATTGATTGACTGGACCAGATTGGTAGGTTAGGCTCCTGTAGCACCATGTGGAGGTCTTACCAAATATCTAGTTGGCTGGTGATCCACTGTGGTTTCCTGCTCTGCTCTGGCTGACCTGTAGTGTATCACTGTCTCAGCACAATCACCAATAAATGCAGTAAATATTGAACAGAGTGAGAGTCTGTCACTTGGGACATTCAGCATCCTGAAACCTGTTTTCTCCGAACATTTTAGACATTTACCGGCTTCCCAGGGTCATGGAAGACCTGGAAAAGATAGACTACCACGTAGATAGGATTATCTACAACTGACTGAACCTGAGCAGGTCAACTGTTCAATCTCTGTTACATCTGGAGGATCTATTCTCTAAAGAAGTTATTTTATTGTTATCTACTGTCCTTCAAATACCAGAATTACTGTTATAAGTGCATCAGTCTGCCAGCTGTAGTTCACCAGGTTAATTTAACTCTGCTTCATGCATCTTGATAGTCAAAACTAAAATGATAAAGTGATAAAATTAATTTATTTCAGTAGAAAGAATTTCAGCTCTAGTTCAAATCAAAGGAAATGGTTAATAGAATAAAGTGCTGAGAAATCAAAGGGAAGTTTGGTTCATTTAGTAGCACAGTAATAAAAACGTGATTTACTGTAGAACAAGTTAGAGATTTGTGATCTGAAACATTGATCACTGGAGTTTCCTGTAAAACATTCTCCTGTTTTATGGTGTTAACACGGAGGAAGAGTTTGAACGTCTGAAGTCTTGCGGGCAACAATCTGTGACGTTTCATTTCCCAATGTGTGTCAACATATTCACACCGTGTTCCTGTGGTGTCACATTAAATATGAAATATGTGTTTACCTCCAGTGAGATAACACTAGGATGACGCAGTGTGCTGCCCCCCTCCCGATGAATCCCAAAATGCAACAGGAAGGAAAATAATACTCCAATAAAAACTATTCTTATGTCTTAAGTCTTATGTTTTATGTAACACATTTGCAAGAGGGCACCGGAGTTTAAATAAAATTAATTAAATAAATAAATAAATAAATAAATGATCATAACTGATATTTTGAAATGTAACTATGACTCCACCTCTAGAAGTCAGGCATGCAAACGTTCTCACACACACACACACACACACACACACACACACAGAGTGACGCATTTGAATGTAGCTGTGTGTATAAAGGAGGTGTGGTGCATGTGGCCCAGGTATAACAGGCTGTCTAAGATGGCCTAGTCAGTTGGAGAAAGCCAACCGGCCGAGTGGAAATGTGAATTAAAAAACAAAACAAAACGACTTGGACAGAAAGAAGCAGACGCCATCACAGGTACGCTTGATTTTTGCTCTTTCAATTTCCAGTTTTTCAGGAATTCTAGGAGTTATTCTCTGGTTCACAGTAAATGCAGCAGACATTAACACTGTAAACAATGATCAATGAACTTTTAAAACTGACGCTCCCTCGTCTGCTCACCAGACACACTATTTTACCGTCCAACTCTGGTGGGTAAATGTGATCTGGTGGGCTGGAGAGCAGACTGACTTACCACAACAACATCATTCACTAGTATTTAGCAGCTTGGTGGTCGTTTCCCAGCCTGGTTGATTAGGGAGTCACCAGTTTGTGGTCCCTGCTGATTGCAGTGAAAGCGGCCGGTAGGATGGGTGGGAGCCCGGAGGCGTTTCCTCTCCCTGATCAAACAGGTTCAGCTGAACCATAGTCCAGGCCAGCAGCTCTCTGGGAACTCACTTCCTTCCCCATCATCCTGTGTAACTCCCCCCCCCCCAAACATTCATTTGTAAACCTGAACATACATTCAGTCTGCTGAAGGGGACTGAGTAGGACTCCGGTGCTGCAACAGTGAAATGCCTACAGTAAAGCTCGTCATCAGTGAGTAAAATGCTTCATAACTTCATGAAATGTGGTAGGTGAAGTCAGGTCCACGCCCCGGCTGGTACGGCGCTCTACGGCGTCACGGTGGAGGAATAATTCATGTAGAGTTTGTTTTGTAGAGTTGTAGAGCTTGTTTGTTTCCAGGGATGTTGATGTAGCCAAATGGATGCTCTGCTCTCAGACTGTTATCAGGCTGCTTTAATGGGCTGCTGGTATGTGGAGCACTCCCTGCTGTTGTTGATCGATGGTGGAGCCCCATGGAAACCAGCCTGCCGACAGGGTGGAGGTCCACTTAGTCACTTCAACATTGTTTGGCCGTTGTGACGTTTGGTTTTATCGGTGCGGACGGTACCATGAGGGCAGAGCTCCAGTGGGAATTCAACCCCCGACCCTGGCAGGGTCAGTGCCTTGCTCTACGACAGGGATGGGCAACCGTGTGTCATCGAGGCCCAGAGAGGCTGCTGGTTCTCATCCCAACCAAATGCTGCAGCAGCTGGTTTCACTGGTTAACACCTTCAACCAGAGAGGAGGAGCTGGTTAATGAAGTCAGCTGGTTGGTTGGGATCACCTTCAAACACTTGAACCAGGTTCAGAAACGTACAATATAGAACAAAATTACCCATCAACCACTGGGTCAGTTTGTTAATGGGACATTCAACTTTAGAGAAACTTGAAGGAACTGGAAACTGGAAGAGGAAAACAAAGTGTGAATACACAAAGCTTGGTAGTGCATGTGTCACATCTGTTATAGGTAGCTACTGAACACCGTGTTGGTCACAGCTCTGTATCAGTCAATACCATGTTGTAATCAGTTGTAGTCAATACCATCCCCATCACATCATTCAGCATGACGCCGTCGATCTCTCTGACAAACCTTCAGCAACTCTTGAACAATATTACTTCCTTTGAAGAAACAATTAGTCAGGATTCTGCTTCCACCCCAGCACCCCGACAACAACCATCATGCCCCCAGCATCCCGACAACAACCATCATGCCAGCAGCACCCCGACAACAACCATCATGCCCCAGCACGCCGACAACAACCATCATGCCCCCAGCACCCCGACAACAACCATCATGCCCCAGCACCCCGACAACAACCATCATGCCCCCAGCACCTGACAACAACCATAATGCCAGCAGCACCCCGACAACAACCATCATGCCCCCAGCACCTGACAACAACCATAATGCCAGCAGCACCCCGACAACAACCATCATGCCCCAACACCCCGACAACAACCATCATGCCCCCAGCACCCCGACAACAACCATCATGCCCCAGCACCCCGACAACAACCATCATGCCCCAACACCCCGACAACAACCATCATGCCCCAACACCCCGACAACAACCATCATGCCCCCAGCACCCCGACAACAACCATCATGCCCCAACACCCCGACAACAACCATCATGCCAATAGCCCGACAACAACCATAATGCCAGCAGCACCCCGACAACAACCATCATGCCAGCAGCACCCCAACAACAACCATCATGCCCCCAGCACCCCGACAACAACCATCATGCCCCAACACCCCGACAACAACCATAATGCCAGCAGCACCCCGACAACAACCATCATGCCAGCAGCACCCCAACAACAACCATCATGCCCCCAGCACCCCGACAACAACCATCATGCCCCAACACCCCGACAACAACCATCATGCCCCCAACACCCCGACAACAACCATCATGCCCCAGCACCCCGACAACAACCATCATGCCCCCAACACCCCGACAACAACCATCATGCCCCAACACCCCGACAACAACCATCATGCCCCCAACACCCCGACAACAACCATCATGCCCCAGCACCCCGACAACAACCATCATGCCCCCAACACCCCGACAACAACCATCATGCCAGCAGCACCACGGTGCATCACAATGTTATGTATCATCTGTATCATCTGTCTCGTGTGTCACTCAGAACTCTCCAAAGGTTTTGATGTGTCACCACTAGAGGTCAGAGTGAAACAACGGTAGTCTATGTACCAGACCCCCCCCCCCCCGACTCAGACTCACATGACTTCCCCTCTTCTGTCTCGTTTCCAGATCTTCTCCTCTACTGACCATGCCTCAGTTCACCCTGGTCCCTCAACTCTCCTTCCAGCAGACTTCCAACTCCTCTAAAGTCGTCATCGTCGTCGACAACTTCATCAATGGCCTACTGAACAAGATTCCCTGTAAGCAGCCCCATCCGCCCCATCTAACCCCTCCTAACCCCTTCCTAACCCCACCTAACCCCTCCCACTCCACCTAACCCCACCCACCTACCCCTCCTAACCCCGCCCACTCCACCTAACCCCCCTTACACCCATCCACCCCACTTAACCCCTCCTAAACCCACCCACCCCATCTAACCCCTCCTAACCCCACCTAGCCCCGCCCACTCCACCTAACCCCCCCACACCCACCCACCCCACCTAACCCCTCCTAAACCCACCCACCCCATCTAACCCCTCCTAACCCCACCCCTCCTAACCCCACCTAACCCTGCCCACCCCACCTAACCCCTCCTAACCCCACCTCACCCCGCCCACCGCTCCTAACCCCACCTCACCCCGCCCACCCCACCTAACCCCTTCTAACCCGACCCACCCCTCCATAACCACCTTCAAAAAAAATCAGGTTTGGAAGTTTTGTTGGTAATTCATATGAGATGACCCCCTCCCCCACCCCCCCCCCTCCATGACCAGTTTGAAGGGGTGAGGGAAGGAGTCCAGCCTGGGCACCTGCTCCATGAGTCAGATCTAATTCCACAGCAAGAGCACATTTCTTCCTTCTCAACTTCCACTTCCTAGTTTCCCTCCCGTCCTCCTGCTGCTTGTCCCTCAGGCTCCATGAGAGACTCACAGAGTATCATGTCCTGCCTTCCAGCTGAAACACATCGCATTAACAGTCCTGTAGTTCCTGTTGATTGATTTCTGATTTCTGATTCTTCCAGAAGTGTTGTTCTGTTTCCTTCTCAGCCTCTTTTGATCCTCCTTCCCTTCCTCTCTGTCTGTCTGTGTTTGCCGTAGTGCCGAGGTGGGCGATCTACGCCATCTTTGTTGCCGGCGCGGTGCTGTTTCTGGCTTGCTGTCTTTGCATCTGCGTGAAGTGCTGCTGCAGGAAGAAGAAGGTGAAGCAGACGAAAGACAAGCAGATCAACCTGAAAGGCCTGAACGGAAGCAGCAGCACATCACTGGTGAGTGAGCACACACACACACACACACACACACACACACACACACACACACACACACACACGCACACACTCATTATCGTGTCTATCCGTGAAACGTGATATCTCAGACACCACTGGTCTGATTTTGATGAAAGCTGAAGGTATGATGCATCTTGACAGGATGTGCAGCCATTTAAAGTTTGAGATTGGCCTGATGGGGGCGCTATGATTCCATGGCTTTTTCATATCTGAGACGCCATTTTTGACGAAACTTGGAGGGATGATGCATTTTGACACTTTGCTCTAGTGTTTAACAATCACACTGATTGGCCTGATGGGGGCGCTGTAATTAAAGGTCACAATCTCAAACTTTGAAAGGCCATAACTTCTACACCACCGGTCCGATTTTGATGAAACTTTGAGGGATGGTGCATCTTGTTTCTGATTGGCTGGAGAGGTGTGGCATCATTCTTGGGGACGACATGTTTACTGGATTAATTTACTTACTGTTTTTATTTCCCCAGTCATTTTATGCATTGGAGTGCAACTTTCCACCAAGTTGTGTTCTGTTCATTCAGATCCTGTTATTCAGCTCAGGTGTCTTAAAAGTATTATTATTATGTTATCACTGTTTTTAGCTCTTATGTTCTATGTTTTATCACTGTACAAATGAAGTAGAATGTAACTGGCCGGTGTTTCCTGTGAGCAGGTCCAGCCTGACGTGGATGACGTGGACTACGGCTCGGCCAAAAAATACAGAGGAAAACTCCTGTACTCTCTGGAGTATAAAGCTGCCCAGTCAGAGGTGAGGCTCCAGACATCAGGACAAGATGAAACTTTACTGATTGAAATGGGTCATTGCAGCAGCAAATAGTGACAGAATACATACAGAATATAAACATGAAAATAGAATATATACAAGAATATAGAACATTGGGGTTAAATAATCCTGAGAAACTGACAATTTCAACAGGAAAGTATGGATACCAGCATGCTCCAGCCTTCTACCAGTCAGACACAGTGGAGTTAAAGTTAAAGTTAAATGCCACTTATTTCAGATAATTTGGAGATCTGTTGTTGTGATCAGAGTCAGATCAATATGAGCTGAAACAGGAGAAAACGCCTTAGTCTCATCTCAGTGTTAAAAATAAATAAAAGGTTGAAATATGAGACCTCCTCTGGGTCATGGATCAACAGGTTCAGTCTTGTTCAGTCTCATGTATTATACTTAGGGGGCCTGCAGCAGGTTTGGACTCTGTCAGGGGGGTTGAACCTGTGAGCTTCAGGTTACAGTCCAGCCTGTCTGACCACCAGGCTGTGCTGCTGCCCCTCTATATGCAGCAGTCAGTAGTTGATGTGGGTCTGTCACCTGTCAGCTCATAGTGGGGATCAAACAAGCCAACAGCCTCAAGGCCATGGACCTGGGAGGAAGCTCGGACCCCTATGTCAAGGTCTACATCCTTCCCGACAAATCCAAGACCTGCGAGACCAAGGTGTTCAAGAACACCCTCAACCCCATTTTCAACGAACACTTCACATTCCAGGTATGTGATCTGTGTTATTTCCAAATCACAACACCACTTTTACAATCCAGTTCAATAATAATAAAGTTCAGGCTGACAGATGAAGCTCTTGTGGAAGAGACACTTTTTTTCTGCATGTTTGCTGATCAAACCCCATGAGGAACATTCGGTTTTGCTCTCTCTCTCTCTTTGTTCAGCCATTGGGGGTTACAACAGTCTGGTTTGGTTCAAATAGACTAATTTGCTCCCAATGTGCAGCTAGAAAGAAAGAAAGATTTGCCTTGCAGCACTAATACAACACGGATGTAGCATAAAATCACTGAAGGCATTTTACAATAAAAAGCATAAGAAACTTTATTTGTATTTCACTTTTTGAAGCACCATTTACAAAGAGCTTTAACAGTCAAATTTACTTTAAAAAGTAAAAACAAGAAGAAACCGCAATATTAAAGGGCTATAGGGTAAAACAATATATAGTGAAAGGTGAATAGGATGAAAGACATACTATATTGTATGTTTTGTATGTGTGTGTTTGCATATTGTTGTTTGGGATAAAAATTGCTGAACTGAACACATAAAAGCATTTATAAAACAAGTGATTTAGAAGATGATTCGCTGATGATACTTCACTTTCAAGTTTTTCTATTTCTAATTACTTGTCAGTTCTATGTATTATCTGTCTTTAATCAATGCAGGATATAAATCATCCACAACCCTCAGGCCTTCCTGGGTGAGAGAAGCTACCTTCTAGCGTTTAACCTGCATGATCTCCTCCGCAGATGTCCAAGTCTTCCCTCGTTACGTCTACGGTGGTGATGCAGGTGTTCGACTTCGACAGATTCACCAAACATGACATGATTGGCGAGCTGAGGCTGCAGCTCAGCGCCGCCGACTGGAACCACGTCATGGAGGAATGGCAAGACTTGTGCGAGCCGGCCAAGTTTGAGGTCGGCTCACTTAATTATTATTATTATTATTATTATTTATTATTTATTATTCTGAACCCTTGTTCCCTTCATGCTGACTGTACACATTTTACACATCACATTTGACCAGTGATGTGGCGGTGAGTAGGAAGGTGAACTATGACCTCCAGTCAGGAGGTGAACAACCACCAACATTAACAAAAAAAAATCACATGAAAAATTATAATTTCATAAAAGCATAAATATTATTTGCTTTTCCCCCATAAGAGACCCCATCCCCATGTAACCTACATCAGTTTGATACTACTTAACATGTAATTTATGTCATAAAGATTTCTGTCAGCTTGAACAGGTTTAGGTGGGTTTTCCCTCATATTCACCATATTCCTGTATTTTATGCATTTATCTTATCCAGAGTGACTTGCAAACTACGTGCCTATATTATTTGATCGCAATTTTGTTTTCTAGTTTTCTATTAAAACAGGGTGTCTGCAGATCCCGAGAAAGTCTGAAATCATATTATTTAAACTCAAGGCCTTGAATGCAGTAAATAAAGCATTTTAAGTCTTAAATTCACATTTTGAGGTCTTAAAAATGTTGCAGTTTAATCCGGTGAGAAATCATGCAGACCTATCTGACAAGTCTACAGATGATCCCACTTTCATGTTTTTTCAATAGCAAAATTGGTCTTGTATTTAATTCTAATTAAATTAAAACGGTCTTAAATGTGACTTGATGAAACTTGCACTGTTAAAACCTCCTTAATTTGATAGTTTTTTATTTTTACTGAACTTTTTCATGATTTTCATTCAATACGTTTTGTGCTCGTCTGTTGTAATGTTTGTATGATGCAGGACGAAAATCTAGGAGACATCTGCTTCTCCCTGCGGTACGTCCCCACTGCTAGCAAGCTGACGGTGATTATTCTGGAGGCCAAGAACCTGAAGAGCATGGACTCTGGGGGCTCATCAGGTCAGTCAGAGCTCTTAAAAAGACACATCCATGTGTCTATTCAACACAATATGTGTTACTTATCAACACAATATGATGAAAGTGATGTAGCCCCGCCCCCTCTGGCGGCCATGTTGGAGGTCCTCAGCTCTGAACAGTTGATTGTGTTTCTGTCCGTCTCAACAGAATTGAATCTTCATGGTTAATCTCATGAAGATTGGTTAGTCTGTTTCTGACTGAACTGATCATTTCATCACTGATACATCTGATTGATTTAGTGTTTAGATCATGTAGCTTGTTAGCTAGCTAACCATAGCGATCTACCGGAGCAATTTCAAAACTTTTTGTGCCTATTTTGCGGTATAAATTACGAATTTGTACAAATATAGCCCAGGTTTAAAAATACCGGAATTCCCCTTTAAGTTAGGCTCACGATACTCATTAACTAACAGACTGATGATGGATCAGATGGTTGGTAGCAGGTTGGTGATACCAACATACATCTATAATCTATAACAACATATTGTGTTGTTTTGTTGTTTTGTTGAAAAGAAACACAAACTAGACTCACTGATATGTTTAAAACAACATACTGTACATTTAGTTTACATGTGCAGTGAGAAAGGCCGGATGATAACTGAACGACTGCATCCCATTTCCTGTCCTCAGATCCCTACGTGAAGGTGCAGCTAGCTTTGGACAAGAGGAAGTGGAAGAAAAAGAAAACTTCTGTCAAAAAGAAGACGCTGCATCCTTATTACAACGAATCCTTCACCTTCGATGTGTCGTTTGATCAAATCCAAGTGAGTGTGACCGGATAGAAAAGCTTCACAAAACTCTCCAATAATGTTGATGAATTTATCCAGGAACAGGGTTTTACTGAGCAGCGTGCTCTTGAAAGGTTTCAGACACATTTTACATTGCAGGTGACGCTCTCAGGTAGAGCGACTTACAATAGAATAAGCTTTAATTCCAATATTGCCACAAAATGTCAAGCAACCACAAATAGAGATCAGGACCTCAGTGCCCTTTTCAAATGTACATAACATCACAGCGACCAACACGTTTCACTTACAGACTTCAGGTCTGTTCGTCGTTCACATTCACGTGATGCTTTGTGTTTGGCTGAGCTGGGCTTCTGTCCACAGAGGGTGAACCTGGTGATCTCGGTGTGGGACCATGACGCCATGACCAGGAACGACAGCATGGGGAAGATCTACCTGGGCTGCGACGCCTCGGGGAACCAGCTGAGGCACTGGGCCGACATGCTGTCCAACCCACGGAGGCCCGTCGCCCAGTGGCACAGCCTGCTGTCGGCTGAGCAGGTCAACAGCACCCTGACCCTCAAAAACAAAATCCTCTTCCACAACAAAATCTTCTGAGGAAAACCATCATTACCGGACAGAAGAGACGCAGCTGAGGAGGCCAGAGGTTTTTGAAAACATGTCAGATAAATTGACCCCCCAGTGCTGGTAGATGTAAATATTTCTTATGCCATTCTACGGGATGGAGTCTGTTGAGTCTCTCTGATCGACTATTTTGTATTTTACATGAAACTCTGGCACTTCTATATTGACATCAGACTCCAATGATCCAGCACATTTTCAAGTACCCAAAAGATCAAATGATGACATATGCAAGTGTTTATCCTTCCTATCTGTTTCCTACCTGATTTGTATCGTCGCCCACAGTTAATATTCTGCAGTTTGCTGCAATGTGTATTAAATTGTTTGTGGCCTGAAAGGCATCCAAAAAAAATGAATGTGTCCAAATCTCAGATGAGCAGTAATCCTGACTAATCCTTGGGATGACGGTGGCCTACAGGTTATAGACCGGTCGCATCCCAGAGAGCTGGAAAGATCTGGGTCCCCAGTGGAGATGCTCAGTCACCAGCAGTAGACTGTGTTTGTACTGGGAAGCTCCCAGTGTGAATGTGTGTTACTGTATGAATGTGAAGCAGGGGCAGATGTAGTGATTTTGGGGCCCTAGGCGAAAGCAAGCATGGTGCCCCCTGAATCCCAACCTTCATTATTTTCCATCCTATCTATTTATCACCTTCAAGCTGGGCTGAGCAAAGTCTACATATACAGCAGTTTATTCTTTCATGAAACAAAATGTCACAAAGCTTTTATTTTCCTCTTTTTCTGTTTGTCTGCATCACTCGGGTCGCTTTGCTTCATGTCTTTACAGAGAAAAATAAGTGTGTAGTTACTTGATAGCGTACAACTTGATATTCTTGTCTTTTGTGGGGCCCTCTGGCTGCTGGGGCCCAAGCCAATTGCCTACTGTTGCCTAATGCTAAGACCGCCCCTGATGTGAAAAGGGGTGGGGCTGAAAAAGAGCCCGGTGTTCAGTCACCTTTCCCCAGGTAAATGAAGGTTAAACATCGAAGCTCAATCAAGATGAGCTCAGCATGGCGTCAGGTCCCCGCTGAGGTTTGGAGCAGATCTGCTTCACCAGCCCTCCAGACGCCAGCCTGCTGCTAGTTATCACGTCCCTGAGGTCCACGAGGGAGAAAAACTCAGGGTCGGCAGCTACACGGCGTCATCATAGTCGCCTAATTGGGATTCAGATGATCTGACAAAGCACTAAGTAAGGGGAGTGTGCTGCACCGCTGCATGGCGGTTATGATGGCGTGAAAGGAGAGTTGAACCTCTGGGTGGCGACTCATTCTGCTATGAAGCCACCCGTCTCTGATCCCCGCCCCATGACGTCCATGTTCACTGCCTGCCCGTGACACCGGGGTTGCTGGGAGATCTGGGGTGAGTCACCGCCATGCTGGGCCAGCACGGGGGCATTAAATGGACCTCGATGGCCGGGACACAACGCCGTCTGGGACCCACATCAATAAAACACCAGTCTGGGCAGATGAACTGAGGGCAGTTAGGTACTGCCTTCAAAATGGTAGTAATGAAAAGATTTAACATATTAGATGTAACATATTGTCCTTTTGGGTCAGGCTGGGAACAATGTGTTTTAAAAATTATTATTATTATTATTATTATTATTATTATTATTTTGTAGTAATACATCAGTTGTATCAGTGGCCCGAAATATTTGAACCCACAGAAATCTGCACTGAAAACAGCAATATGATTATTGTGACGATGTCATATTGATACATAATTAAACTCAAGGATATTAAAATGTGTTTTTTTCACATAGATGAAGTGAAAAATGTACTGATGTTTCAAGACGAATTCAACTTTATGACATTGAATTATATTTTTTAAGGTCCTTTACCTGCATCTCAATTGTTGTGTCTTCATAACTTCATAATTCATAATTATAACATTCAGCAGCCAAGGCCACTGTGGACAAGACGAGGGTCCAACTGACCTGGGATCTGCTTAACAGGAAAAACTGACACCAGTCTTCCAGCATGAGGGAGCTTGAGGAGGCTCTTTGAAATGCAAATGTCACACCCATGCATGCAGCGCTGCATATTCAGCTGTTTCCTCGTTACATGGGTTACAGGTACTTACCCTGATGCATGTGGACCTGGAAGATACTGAGTGGTGAAATAAACACCTGAGGCTTGATAATAACCATGTCGGATCTGGTGCAGCTCAGGTGTTCTGAGCGCCTGTATCAAAGTGACATTATTGCATTACATATAAGATATGGCCTTCATTGTCAGCCTTATCTGCTGTGAATTTCCCTGCCTGTTATTGACAAAGGGTGCTAGATACACTCACACTTCATTATGGAGAGGAGTGACATCAGCGGGCCAGTGTGTTACCAGGATACCTGGTGAGTGGCTGAGCCATCTAATTAAAGGCAGCCTTGAAATCACCTCTTAACTAATTGTTTTCAAGGATAGCCTGGCTCCTGCTGCAGCCTGAACACAGATCAGAAGAGCATGGGTCTCTAGCTGAAAACTCAAACCAGACGAGCCGGGTGTCACACACAAGGTAAGTGGAAAAAAGGCCAAACTGATGATTTGATGTTACGACACTTTGGTGAATGGACCAGGATAATAAGGACATGCACAGCACTGATATTTTAGATTGTGTGAATTATCACAAGCCTTCTTAAGATGAATTCATCATCCCAAGTGTCCCTAGACCTTTATTTAGCTAAGACAGAAGAACTGGGCAGTCTGTTTTGAACAAAAGACGAAAACGTTCACGTTCTCAATGGTTTGATGATATTGATGCTCCATGAGCCAGAAATTAATTGCTGTAAATACGTACAATCTGCAGTCAGAATTTGTTTGTGCAGATTTATGTATGTATTGATTGTATTGATGCACATTGATTTATATTGGTCCTGTTGTCTTATGTTCTACTTTGCTGAACTACCCAACCTAACAATATTGTCACACTGCCATAGTTTAGAATTGCTTAAATAGCATAGCTACAGTGTAGGTTATTTTTTACTTTGTTTCTGTGAGATAAAATATAAGATATCATACTTTTATATCTTGTGTATGACGGTTAGGGCACAGAAAAATGATTATGATTTGTGAGACTGGGTAGTTTTTGATTCATATGACAGGTGCCGTTGCTTTTCAGGAGAGGAGAGAGTAAAAATGATGATTCTCTAATCAGACGTTACTGGAATATAAATAAACATTTGACCAGATAATTCTTTTTTTTAAGTGCTATATGTTATTATTCGCATCCTTCTTCTTCTTCTTCTTCTTATTGTTCTTCTTATTACTATCGTTATTATTAATTTTACCAACAGTTAAAATCGGAGAGGCGTTATTAAATATCCTGGATCAGCCGTAGGCCGAATTAACCTCTAGTTTCAGTTGAATGCAGGGAGAAACGGACTAACTCCACCCACCCGGCAAAATGCCCTTCAGTTAATCGAGCATTTCCTAAGTCGCATGCCAGTCAACTGCAGGGAGTCGTGCTCGCGCAGAGAGGGACGTTGATGCTGTTCTGGCTAACGCTACAGGCGAAGCTAGCTAGCCAGTTAACTTCTATATAATAAATTCTTATATTTTTAGTGTGTGTCACCGAAATGAGTTTGTCTTGCTTGCCAGTTGGCAAACCGCGGTTATGGCTGGTTAGCAATACCCGCATCGGATTATGCTAAAGTAGCAAACAGCGGGTCGCTAGCCGGGCTTGGTTAGCCAGGGTGGACTTTAACATAGCGAATCATTTAACCGGCTAACGTTGAATACTTTGATACCGTTAGCTACATGGGCGTCATGTCACTCTTATGTGGCTTGCATAATCCACCTTGTTCTGGTTTTACACCTCGCCTCCGGTAGAAATAAACGCCGGTAAGCGCTGCTAACACAAGCCTGCACCAACACAACATGAATCACATACTGTTAGCTAGCGGACTGGTTGGCTAGCCTGCTGCTACTAACTTAGCTAGCCGAGCTGGCGACTAGGCTGGTAATGCCAGTCCAATCCACGCTGCAAACTGCTAAAATGTCTGGCTGGTGGAGCTGAAGTGTTGCTTGGCTTGCAAAAGATGATGGGCCGCCTGTGTCGGGTTATGCCTCTATCAACAGGAGGCGGAAAATGGAAACCGTGGAAAAGTGGAACAAAGACTTGAATGCACACAAGCTGCTGGATAAAAAGGTGTTCTCCAAGCAGAATGGAAGGATCGGTAAGATTGGTGTTTTTCATGTGTTTATATATAAATAAATCACTCAAGGCCTTGGAAGGCTTAAATGCAGTTAAAGCGCTTCAAGTCTTTAATTCAGTTTAGAGATCTTAAACATGGTGTGGTTGGTGTGCTGTTTTTCAGGGGAGAAATCGGTCCAGTCACACCTATATACTAACATGAGATGAAACTTTATGGATCCCTGTGGGGAAATTAGAGCGATTCTGATTGATGTACAATTCTTTTCATTCTCATGTTTATTTCAGTTGCCAAAGTTGGCTTGAATTTTGTCATCGCAGCTATTCAAATAAAGTCTTAAATCTAACTTTAAACTTGCAGGCGTCCTGTTCAAATTAACTGTAAGATGACCTCTCATTCACAGGTATTGCAAGGAATCTTACCAACGTATTCAAAACTCACAACATATTGCAGATTCAGTCCATCACTCGCTCAGAATGTGCTGGTAAGTGAATTTTGTTATATGGTGTCTGTCCTGAAATAAGGGAAAGAGTCTGAACTGCCTCTAGACTGGAGGCAATGTTGGTTAATGAATCCTGTCTAATATTTGGAGGGACATGGTGACCTGTTGGAGGAGTGACTACAAGACAAGGAAAGACTAACATTATTTGTTCTAACTCCCTGAGCCTTTCCCCCCTTTTATAGTTAGATTTGGACAACCTACAACCACACAGGAATTAGGAATTTACATTGATTTGTGAGGGAGGAAAATATAATAATGTTAAGGTCCATTTTTTGTCACTCCTCCAACATGGTGGCTTATCCCTCATAACCTCATACCTACTTTACAAACTCTGACAGGCCTCTATTGATGAATCATAGATCCTGTCTTGCTCAGCTGTCTGAAGCAAAGACTAGATATAACTGAGTCATTCAAATGTTATTGTCTCACCGTGAGTGACCAGTGATTTAACCACCAAAGTCACATTTTACTGGCATTTGACATTTGGTGGGTAGTAATTTCTGGCCCTGCTTGCGACGCTACATTGCCTGTATTTCACTTCTGGATTGGTTTCTTCTGTGTGTCCCAGGCTCCTGTCCAAATTTGATGATGAATAGGAACGAGCAGGCTGATGCCCGTCCCGTCCCCATGGCCCTCACCCCTCAGCTCCCCCCCAGGGCCCACCGGCCCCTCTGCCTGTCGGTCTCCTCCGACAGCAATGGCCGCTTCAAAGCTCTGGAGACCCAGGAGTGGAAGAACAACCTCAAAGCCCAGGTATGTCCACTCACCTACCACTGGAGCCTTGCCATGTCCTCACCAGAAAGCAGTCTCTCGATTATCTCATCACATTAAAGGGGGGGGGGTATTCTACTCATTTTGGGCTATTTAAACTGTTCCTGGGGGTCTTTACAAGACGTTTTTGAAGTCAATATAAAAAAAAATCCTAAAACCAGCTTCTGTGGTGTGTGTTTCAGTCTCTCATTTTCTCCATTGTAAAGAACAGGCTGTTTTGAGGGCGTGGAGGTTGTATGTAATGAGCACTGCTCTGATTGGCTGCCTAACACCTCACTCACGGCGTGAGGTGGTCAATCAGAGCAGTGCTCATTACATACAACCTCCACGCAATCGCCTGGCGGAGGCGGAGAGCAGAGCGCTCATGCTGCTCAAGGTAAACAAATAAGTTTGATGCAGAAATCTACCATAACCATGGCGGCCGCTCCAGAACCAACACTGAGACCGGACATGTTTGAGCCGGAGTCTGACCCAGAATGGGAAGAGGCAGCTGAGGCGGTTCCACTTAGTTTCTCAATGATAACAATTCTGTGTAATATTGCACTTTGTTTTGTGTATGTGGATGTGTGAGCGACACTCTCTGCTGTAGCCGGTCTATTTATGGTTCATGTCCATAAGCTTATTGAATACAACTTGCAGACAAGCTAGGATTGACAATTTTGTTGAGCCAGTTAGCCAATATATTATTGGATGCAATCTATTTGCATCCAAACAGCGCAGCCCAACAACCAAACGCGATTGTACTAATGGTGGCTAAAGTTTACCAAGCCTGACACGTTCGACAGACTTATAAAACAGACACTGGTCCCAACAAATAACTTTAAGATGAGTCCTGACTCCAACCAATAACTTTACTTTTACTTTACTTTACCTTTAATGACTCCAGCTTTAGTTTTCTTACTTCTTCCACGCCCAACAAGCCCGTGTCTAGCCCCGCTAGCTCATTAGCTAACCAGCAGTCGAATATACTAACCAGACTAATTTGGTAAATTAAATCAAAACATGGTGACACTTACAGATTCCAATTTTGCAGATGGGTCACGTACCTTATGAATTGCTCCATCTTTAAGCTTCAATTTAGATGCTAATCCTGCGTTGCTCAAGCAGTCTGAGCACTGATCATCACACAGAAAAAACTGTAGCCGTTGCCGTTAAAAATAAAATTAATCCACTCTGTCCTGGCATTTTCGCGTGTTGGGAGACTGTGCAGGGATCTGTTGCTGCCTGCATCCTACAAAATAATAACTGGAGAGTTGATATATTGCCGTAGATATGTTGTTGTTTTAGCTTCACTCGTCGCAAAGTAATGGTGCATTCCAGTGTACTCGGAAAAAACGGCTTCCGAATGTGATATGCGCCGATTCTATTCACTAATGGCGCTGTAGTAGTTGATGTTGAGTTTAGATGCTTGTAACATTCTGAGACTTACCATACAAACATGAGTTTGCTGTGGGCGATTATGTTTTCCCGAGCAGATGCACTGGAACACATTTAGATTGGAAGTTAGGAATACCGACTCGGAAATATCGATTTCCGAGTACAATGGAATGCACCATAAGCAACGGCTTGCGGCACTGCCGTGAGCTGCATTTTGAGACGAGGTAAATGGGATTGGTTGTTCACCTGGGCGTGGGCATGCTCTGAGAGGGGCTGGATTATGTTAAGAAGCGCCCGTTATGACGTCTAAAGGGGCTACTTTCTGAAACGGCCTGTTTTTGGCCCGATTTGGCACCGTTTTTGGAAAAAGGAAAATACAGAAAAAGGGGTTGACTTCCAGATTTCATATTTTCTCGGCTACTTAGGTCAACGATAACCTGTGGAACATGTATAAGGGCCAGGAATAAGCCGTTTTCCATAATATGACCCCTTTAAGGGGAGTTGTGTGTCCAAAAAGTGCAACAAAATGACATTGAAGTAAAGCGATAAAATAATATGCTTAAAAAAGAAGAGACAAATATACATTTGTGCAGGTGAGCCCAATACCTCAAGGGGCTTATAAAATCACATCACCTCAAAACAATCAAGAGTGATGTTTGTATGTGTGGTCCTGTGTAGCTCAGTGAGTAGAGCAAGGCACTGATGTGGTACTTTGATCCCCACGGGAGCTGGTAGGGAATCAGTGTCTTGGCACTGTAAGGTGTGTTTGAGGAAACTGTCCATGAACAGATATGTCTGTATTCCAGATGGAGCAGGCCCACAGTGCAGGAGCTGCCAGCAGCACGGGGTCCCTGGAGAGGGCGTCGCTGTTCTGTGCCTCGACTTCCACCACAGCTTCCAGCTCCGGCCTCTCCAGCCCGGTGGAGATCCTCAACAAGAGCAAATCCTCCAGCCGCTTCTCCCTCTTCTCTCCGCCCTGGAACAGCAGCTCCGAGTCCGACTCCAACCCTCCCTCCCGCTCGGGCTCCAAGAAGCTGCGTAACTACAGTAGGAGAGCAGCTACGGGGCCGGCCGGGGTGGGAGGCAGGGGCCCCGACACCCCCGAACCCAAACCCAGCGGCCCCGAACACTTCCAGTACTCTGAACCCGTCATCTCCAAGGTGACGGACTACATCTATGTTGGCAACCTGAACGCGGCGTACAACGGACGCACGCTGTGCCGCAACAACATAGACAGCATCATCGACATGAGCAGCCTTCCGGGCGAGCCGGGGCCCAGCCTCAGCCTCATACCCTGTACCTGCTCCCGCGGCGCCCGGCACAGCTGGTCTCGCCTCAAGGTTGACATCAGCGACGTGCCGGACGCTCTGGGCGACGGCCCGGCCCTGAAGCAGCGCTGCTTCGAGGACATCAACGAGTGCATCGGCGCCTCCACGGAGAAGAGGAAGCGCGTCCTCGTCCACTGTCGAGACGGCTTCTCCCTGGCGCCGACCTGCATCATCCAGTACCTGATGGTGAAGCAGAACATGAGGCTGATCGCCGCCTATGAGCTGCTGAGGGCCAAATACCCCGTCAACATCAGGGAATGCCACCAGAATGTGCTGGTGAGCCTGGAGAGAGCGCTGCGGCCCGGAGGCAACGTCAACCCGGAATGCTTCAAACAGGCCATCTCACGCAAACTGGCATGGACCTGACTCTGTCACCCAACCTCCTTGGCTGTTGTTCATGACACTTTATTTTTCTACGGTGTTGGATATTTTTCTTATGGATACCTAAGGGCAGCTGTACTTTCCCTGTAGACTGGTTAATGGATATTGTTGTTTCCACTTGCATTCAGTGGTTGTAAAAGTTATTTGCAAAATGATGTATTTTCCTCTTATAACCTGTAAATGTGACCTGTGATGCCCCCCCGCCCACAGAAAAGGAGACGCAATAGGCTAATTGTATTGTATGCAGCTTCTAGGTCTGAAAATGTAATATCCTTGGCTGTACAGTTACTATAGTCATGCTTAACAGTGTGCCGTGCCAGTGTAGTGGTTTTTGTCAGGGGAATTTTAATGGGAGATCTCAGGAGATTATTGATGTCATTCCAGTGGGAAGTTACTTTGAGCCAAATGCTGGTAAACTTTGGCTGTTGCTTGTAAATTCTACCAGCCACTAAACTAGTAACCAACCACCATTTGGAGGTTTGTTTCTCTTCCAAAAAAAATCAATTTGGCTGGTAAAAGGGTGAAAGTGGTCGGTACATTTTGGGACGTGCCAGCTACTCTGGTCATTGGGCAGGAAAGTTTCCAACCCCGTTATAATATAGTTACTGTTCTGCTGCTGATAACCGAAGAAGGGAGGACAAATGTGACTTCTCACTATTGGATCTATCACCACTGACTGAACTACATTCTTGACTGATCTGTCACAAGGGGACTTTGCACATGGATACCCACTTTAAATTGACCCAGCTTCGGTTCTCTGACCTGTTACCCTAACTGGCTTTTATGAAAATGTTTTCCAAGGTCATGTTGATGGAAGATGAATGGTCCTAACTGACCTCTATGAGGAAGACTGTAGTCCCAGTAACGTTTTGCCACAGTTCTCTGGTGAAATCTCTGGTGGTGCTCAAACTGTGGCTTTGTGATTTTGAGTTTTGTGTATGCAGTGAAGCTGGATGATGTGTATCTCTGGATTATCAGTATTAATGTCAGTACCACTGAACTAGGATTCAGTGTTAACACTGCATTTTTTTGCACTACTCACAGGGTTGTCCAAATGCACAGTATTGCTAGTTAGCTTTCGTATTAAGTAGATTTTTTTTTTTCCAAAGTAATTTGCTACCTACAAGGTGGTAAATAAACATCAGCCATCAGCTGAATGCTCTTAAGTTTCTGCTGTGGCTGGTGAGTTTGCTGCCTGCAACTAGGCTCTTGTCTAAAACCCACTTTAGCTGGTCAAACTCCACTAGCCAACCTGGCCAGTTTGCAGTCCTGGTCCCCTGACTTTATGAAAACAGATCAAGTTCTATTGAGTCCCCAAGTTCAGCTGTTTAAGGTGTTAACACCCAACTCGCCAAATAACCGACGAGACACCTGAACACGTCTCAGTCCTCTAACAAGAGAACTGTGGTGGTTTGTTAGGAGAGAGAACGGAATCCAACCAGCTACAGGAAACCACCCCAGAACACAAGGCATTATGGGTAGAAGGAGACTTGGTCAGTCTGGACTGATGCTCATGTTCAGATGTTTCTTCATGTGTTCTTAACTGGTATGAACACCAGAGAAGAGCAGACCAGTCCTGACCAGTCCTGGACAGAGGTGTGTTTAGGTAACTCACCATGCCATTACAGCTGCAATTATGTCATTTTGCCGGTGCACACGCCACATGTCCTTTTAGCATTAAGCATGAACCAGGCATCAGCTGTCTAGAACCATAAAAGTTCAGCTAAAAGTTTGCATTTATGAATTTGGTTTCTTTGCCTTCTTACTACAATATAGACATATATACATTTGTTTCAGTTATTCTGGTAAACAGAGTACCATCCTTGATTAAAAATCAACTGGTTCTGACATCTACTGCTTGGTGGACACTTTCATCCAAAGCACCTTAACGTACCATGCATGCATACATGTTTTGGCATTGGTTGCCATCAGTGGGAATCAAACCCCTAACCGTTCATCCATAGAGACGCAGGACCTTTTAGTAACAAACATAGAATTCAGTTCTCATGTGACCAGTGTGGTAGGAGTGGAAACTAAAAGTATGGTGCCTTCATTTGGATTTGTCTCGTGACTGTACGGTGACATTTGCACACTTTGTATGCAGTTGATGGGCATTGACTTAAACTTTTGGTATGCTGTAAAATGTTGCCTGTTGATGCTATCAATATGTTTTTTGGGGGAAAAAATGATGACTGACATTCGTGTAAAGTGGTTCTTGCTGTAATATTTTTGCTAGTTGGTGTACAATCCCAGTGGTTTACCAATGCAACCTGTAACGAGTGGTAACAACTGGTGATTGTTAAACAAAGGCCATTCTACTTCTTGACAGATATTTTAATGTTTTCAGGCTCTGCAGTAGACGTCGTATCAGCATTTTGATTTATCTTGTTGTAGATGGCTTATTTTGCTATTGAGGTCTCCAAGTCACAGTCATATCAACTTATTAGGTTTTCTAACTTGTTCTCTCAGGTGATTCCTCAGTGGCCCAGAATGTTCTCAATGAATGACGTTCAAATATGTGAAGCAATGTATTTCTTGTGTCATGTTTTTAAGGCAAATCGACATTTGTACTGTCTAAATATTAAAGAAAAAGATACACTGAAGAACGCCTGTTTGGTTGATGACTGGAAAGCAGCAGTTGTATTAGAATTTTCCTTATTTTCAGGTCTCTTGGATTCACAGGTTGTCCTTTAATCGATGGATGAACAGAAAAATAGTGAGCCTGGAATCTGGTTGTGTGAATGTCCATACAGGATATTTATAATCATGGTGGGAAATCACCACCAGCCACATGATGGTGAATTCTTGGCTGGTAAGTAGATTCAAACACCCACTGAAGCAAGTAACTAACTAAGATTAATTTCTGTATATTGACCTGGTGACATGATGTGCTGACTAGAGGTTTCAAATAAATGTTAACAGGGACAATGGCATTTCAAGTTTAAAATCGGCTAAAACAATAAGAGATGATCTTTTGATGGAAATAAATGTGATAATGTCTTTGATAATTTGGGGATAAATGTTATTTTCTGTTCCTGCTGCTGTTGTGGATGGAAATGAGAAAGCTGACAAAACAGCTTTAGTAACAATTACATTTTAGAGATGCTTTCAGAAGAGAGGCCAAGTCATGAACTAGTTAAGTTACAGGATGAGGATAGAAAGAAGGGACTATTACATCTATTCTATAGATCTATTTTAGTCTTTTAAAGGAAAAGGCAGAAGAAGAGGTTCTGAACTTAGATTTGGATACACAGAGTTAGGAGAACGTCACAAACAAGCAATGTTCTGGGGACAGATGAGACAAAAATGGAACTTTCTGGCAAAAGGCCTCAATGCTGTTTGGAGGAGAAACAACACTGCATGCCAACAGCAGAAACTCAACCCGCCGTGAAGCATGATGGAGGAGCATCATGATTTGGGGAAGAAGAAGAAAAAGACAATAGCTACCTGAAAACTGAGGAAATCCAGTTGGCAATTAAAATGTTAAACAGTTGCCACAAGTTGAGTTCTGCGTTGAGCCTGCCATCAGTCCCATGTCAACCGCTTCATTAGGTTACATGTAACGGGTCTATTTTGGTGGCGTCCTCTCATCACGTCTGAGACCGGAGCTGATGCATTTAGCCCTTAGCGTTCAGGGCTTCAGTAAAGGACAAATACACCCCAAAACACTTCAGCGCTGTTAAAAAACAGCTAATGGCGTTGAACCTTAAACCTCTGGGCCCATTTTGCTGTTTGGTGGTGTGTTTTTCTTATTTCCACTGATAACTGCAGTAGCCAGGATAGGCCAGGATGCAATGCTGTAGCCAGGATAGACCAGAAAGCAATGCAGTAGCCAGGATAGACCAGAATGCAATGCAAAAAAACAATGGGATTTTTCCATTGGATTTTGAATTATTGCAGAAAATAAGCTCTGTGGCAAACAAAAGTTTATGATACTTACATGTTTTGTTCAGCAAGATAATCTTCACAAATGAACACCACTTTTATGATTTTTGAAGCGTAAATGCAATCGCCAGAAGTAAAAAGCTAACGTTAGGCTATAAACGAACTACACCACGGTCACATGACTTCAACGTCACCACCACTAAAAATACTATAAACTGATAAATCTACAAGTTGGACAGTTTGAGTTAGAATAGTTTGGAAGAGCGCGAGTATAAACACACCTAGAGGCTGTAAAGGCGGACTAGTGAGTAGATGAGTTACCGTGTTCGGCGTGATGCGTTTAATGTCCCCGACAACCTCTGTAGTCTCATTTTTGTTAGTAACCGCCTTTTTTAAGACACGTAAAAGCTTCAAAATTCACCAGTGGGGTATGTACTGACGTATTTTATGTCTTAGAACAAAACGTGAAAACCTCTTAAGCTTGTGTTAACCACAGACCTTATTTCAGGCATCTAACCAAAAACCCATTCAGAAAACCCATTGACTTCTAGACGAGGGACCCGGAAGTGCAAAAATGCTAACTCATTTCCTGGTTTAGGACTCATTCCTGCAGCACTCTATGCAGAAGCCAAGACAGACCAGAATGCAATGCAGTAGCCAGGATAGACCAGGATGCAATGCAGTAGCCAGGATAGACCAGAATGCAATGCAGTAGCCAGGATAGACCAGGATGCAATGCAGTAGCCTCAATAGACCAGAATAGTCAATAGGCTCTCACTTTTTCTCAACTACAAAAACTCTCCCTTGCTCTTACTAAGCTATCACTATCACTGTCCACCTTCACATATAACCCCATAGCCCCTTCTCTGGGGGTTGTTGAAAGGCATTCTGGGAAACGTAGGAAATCACTAACTGAAGTAGAAGTAGACGAGGTAGGTTGAGGGAAAGTTACACCAAAAAAATAAATGACAAAACTTGATCACAAAATAACCCCTGGAATGTATTGATCACTAATTGATGAGATCTAACAGTGGAACAGGATCTGAGGGGAATTTTTGCTTAAATATTTTAAATTGTTTGATTGTGGAAACCCTTTAAATGGAGTTTTGGATAGTTGCATATGACGGTACACAGTCTAGAGCGCGGTGAAGTTTAATAAAATTCACTGAAGACTCACAAAAGGGGAATGAGTCTTTCAATCAAAAATAAAACAAATCTTAAAGACATAATAATACATTTGGTACTGTCAGAGGAACCCAAATAAAATGTCTTGAATCAAGATGAATTATTAGATCAATTACTCCTCGGTCGGCAAAACAATAACACGTGTACAGACTGGATCCTCTAGATTTTAGAAACATTGAACATCAGATAATGTTTTCTTGTCTTCACATTGACATCCTGTGTGTGATTGCTATTGACATCACACTATTTCTGGTATACTGCAATGGCCATGGTTGTGGTTGAAGGGATCCCTCGCCCTTTCACTTATTATTAGCATCTATATAGCTTCACATGCTGTGGTCTGTCTGTCACTAGCATCCATGGCTTCTCTACCCCCCCAACCTTCACTTGCACCTCCTTTATAGACCAGTTTTCCTCCTTCTGACCCCCCAAAAGGAGTCTGAGCTTGGTGATAATAATAACTATATCTTAAATCTAACTTGGGTATTTTAACACATTTAATATTTTAACTCAATTCTAATGCATTAATTAATCAAACATTCATTACCTTAAATCAGTCAATCAATAAATCAACACTACACTTTTATTGTATTTTTATGTGTATCCTATTCTTCTGCTGCATTGGCTCAATTTCCCCTTGTGTATCAATAAAGTGAATCTAAACTATAAAGCAGCAGAAATGTTTTTGTACCCTGCTGCAGGCGACTTGATGACATCTTTTTCTTTTTTGAGTAACAAACATCAGCGCTAGATAGTTATTTTCTACTCATAACCTTTTTTAGTTGTAATTGTTTCTCTATTTGAGACCATTTTCTGGTTGTTTGTAAGAAACAAAAAGCATCTCTGCCACGCTCCACTTCTCAGTTTCCCTCTTTACTAGCCAGCACCTATTAACAGCTTCTTAAGGTCCATTAGTCTTAAATGACTTGGCTTAAAGAGTCCACTGCTGTATTCAATACCATCCTCTCTATAGTCAAATCAAATCACATTTATTTGTAGAGCCCTTAATCACCGTTCCAGTCTCTAAGGGCTTCACAGTGCTCAACATGTGAAACAATAAATGGTTAGTACACGACATCCCCCAGCCTTAGACCCTCACAGAGGACAAGGAAAAACTCCCACAAAACCTTTCAGGAAAAAATGGAAGAAACCTCGGGAGGGGAGAGAGGGATCCCCCTACCAGGACGGTTGGGCGTGCAATAGTTGCCGAGTTTGGGCAAGCAGCGTTGTTTTCCTCTTCTCTCAGCTGTTGTTCCCTCAACTTTCATCACTGTGGTTCCCTGGCTTCCTCGGCTCAAGCTGCCGTAGAGCTGCTAGCACAAAGCCCACCGCCCTGCAGCAGTTTCCACCTAGTGAGATGTGTGTGTATGCTTTAATAAACTCTTTATCAAGTTAAAAATCTTGTTGACGTGCCACCACCTCCACCTCCACCTCCACCTCCTCACTCCACACCATGCCTCCTGGGTTTCACCCTCCAGGCTGACCGGCCTCCCGGTGCGTTCAGAGAGGAAGCATCAGACCGGCGCCTCCTTTGGGAAAGGGGGCGTGTTGGGTAAAATAATGGGGTAAGTATCACAATCTGGAAGGAAGGGTTATTTATAATGAACAGAGTTGAGGAGGAGGTGGTGGGTCAGATATAGTATTTCAGGTGCTGCTCCGCCTATTGGTCTGTGGGTAAATCTGCTTCCATAAAGAGAAAGATGGGGTTTCCTCAGCCTTTGGGAATGCAATATAAACCAACTTATAATGCCATCAGCGAGCCACTACCCAAAACCTGTTGCTCCCTTCTCTGTCCTCGGCTGATAGGTGAGATCTCTTATTCCATCCTGCCCTGCTGCTGACTTTCCTTTAGAAATAGCTGCTGTTTTTACGACAAAACATGATTTACTTCCATGCTTTGGCCTGCTGAGTTTTGTCATTGGCTCATTGTTGTGCAGTCCTCGATTGCCGGTGGATTTGGTTGTTATGACTTGGCGATTTTCTTTGCCTTTCTTGTACCTTTTCTTTTCTCTTGCTGTTACGTGAAGCTTGTAGATATTGGGCACAGGAAACAACATGGATGTTGTTTTCAGATGTTGATGCGATGCGTTGTAAACATTGCATATGTGGCGAGGAAAATGTTCTGAGAAGATGAAGGTGATGATGTTGGCTGAATCAAGACTGAGGGATAAATATGTTTGAGTTTGGATAAAGCAGTGGATACTCCAAGTGATCTAGCTGCTTTTGATGTGCAGTTTGATGAGGTGTGTTGGTGTAAATGGACCCTTGTGAGATGCGACTGGAAAGTGATCGTCCCAGTGTTTATCTTGGTTCCACCGCAAACTATTTGAATGGAATGAATGCCTCCGAGTGCAGAGCTCAGCTGGGACTCAGCGGTAACCTGGGGGCTAGGGTTAGAAAACGTTCTTCGGCTTCATCTTTGATTCACTGATGCAACAATAATACAATACTTAATACTTTAATTGACCCTGATGCATCCATTTTGTTTATGTCATCACTGTATATGCTGTGAGAAATGTCTTTCACAAAGGTCTTGTACTGAAATGTCAACGGGCAATAAAAGACACAGCAGAAGTGATTTGATCTTCATTCATTTTCTATAACAATAATACAATAATAATAATTTAGTTCAGTATAAAACATGCAAGTAAATCCACTAAGATATTTAATGCTGATTAGCTGTTAAAAGATGTCTAAATGCTTTATAGCGTCCAGCTGGAATGAGGCTACACAGGGTTTAAAAAGGAAACTTTAGTAGACGTCTATGAAAATTAAAGCTTTATCTTGGACTTGTATGGACTTCTGTGGTGAATATTTCTGATATTTACAGCTGTTTATTGTTTAAATATGTTCTGTATTTACTGCTTGATGTGAAACTCGGAAAGAGAGATCCTGGGAATATGAGGGATAAAGCGATCCAAATAGGTCTTCTTGATAAGCCACCTTGTTTTCAGTCCATAGTTGCTGTTCAAGTCTCTCCAGACATTTTGATAAGATGGACAATCCAAGGGTGTTTATTTCCCTGCAGTGTTAAACCTGCAGTACTGGAGGCGGTGGTGGCTGAGTTGCATTGTTGTGCCTGGTCCCTATTTCAGAGCAGAGCGGTAACGTCTCGGTCATGTCAGGACTGTGTTGGGGGGTAAAGTGGGTACCAACAGAGGCGGTATCAGGTTTTTCTGATAATCTTCCAGAAGAAAGGTCTTCCATGACAGAGATGCCCAGGGGAGCAACTGGCCCCCAGATCCTTGTCCTAATTTAGCTGGTGGTTTTCCTCGGGGCAGATCGCTCCAGCTTGTGTCGGTGTCGTGTTCCCTCTAAGTGGAGTTATTATTCCTGAAACACCGGACTGAAGCATTCCAGGCTGATTCCTCCCGGCTTGACCTGGGCTTCACCTCTGGTCACCCTGTGTGTGTTAGCTAGTTGTTCAGAGCTAAGTCTCGCCAGGCCCTGGAGGGGTGTCGGGGGGTGGGGGGGTGGGGGCGTGTCCCTAACTCACTGAGTCACTGAGTCACTGTCCATGTCCATAGAACTGAATGGCAGCCCTGCCACTCACACACACTCACACACAGCAGCACTTTGTGACATGTGACCATCAGACCTGGTTGTGTGAGGACAGCAGCTCCTAAAGGACTAAATGATCTCCACCTCTCTGCACATGGCAGCAGTGGAGCTCTTAGATCAGTAGACGCCACAGTGCTAGAGACACGGGTTTGATTCCCAACAGTTTTCTTCATATTTAGTTTGGATTTAAGTCCACTGCTAGAGAACTGGGTCCGACACTAACTAGGCATAGGACAGGTCAACGAGGCCCGTTATTTTATATTTGTATGAAACTCTATATACTCTATAATGTATGTATGATTTTTTCAGTGAATCTCTTAGTGATTTATAGCAGGAGGCGATTTATCAAGTTCACTTTTGCCCTTTTATAAAACCCTTTAAATAAATCCACCAATAAATCGGCACCACTAGTCATCTACAAGTTACCGGCCCAGGATCCGGCACCAACTAACATTACTAGTCTTGTTTTTCAATGTTCCTGTCAACCAGCTTCCTGCTAGATATTCACTGTTTTCTGTCTGTCTGTGTGACTTCATTCCTCTCATCTTGATATGGAAAATGCTTTTTTTTTTTTTTTGCAGAGTGTGAAGCCAAACAAACGCCAAGATGTCAGAGTGAGTCATTTTTATCAATAATTGGATCTCGCTTATCAACAACTACATGTCAAAGGGAGCAGTAACTCTAGAGCTAGTTATTCAAAAAGTCACATGTACTTTGAAGACTGTTTTCTGTTTTGTCTAATTTGGATGATATAATTTAAATAGAACTTCCTGAATTGTTAGAGAAGCAACTTGAACAAATTTCTGTGTGTCTTGCTTGATAAATTGGTTAATTTGATCATGTGAGGCTCCAATAAATCAGTGTTCCTGTATATCAAGTTCATATCATGTCAAGTGAGTTACTGACTTTATCATGAATTCAATTTTCCTCATGTCCAACCCTGTAGGAAAAAGATGTCATCGAGTCGCAAGCACCACCTGAAGGTAAATTCATCTATTTACTGGCAGCAAGATTTTCCTGTCTGACTGGATTTGAAGTAGCAATGGTGAGGCAACTGTTGCTCATTAGAGTTGCCCAACAAGTTGCGCTGTGTATCATGACCTCATCCTGTCCTTCTCTTCCAGAGCTTGATGCTCTCCATTGCCAAAGGTTTACTGGAGGAGGAAGTAAAGGAGTGTGAGGTGGAGAGGGAGAGGTACATGGAGGAGAACTGCCCTGCTCTGTCCATGCCCAGGTCCATGCAGGAGTTGCAGGTACGTCGCAAACCTCTGAACCAGAAACAGTCTGACGTGTTTCTGGAGTGTAGAAACATGGACGAACAATAACTTTATGATTGGATGTTTTGCTTCAGGAGCTGTGTAGAGAGGTCCACCACAAGATCGAGGTGATCGATGAGGAGAGATACGACCTGGAGGTGAAGGTCAACAAACTCAACAAGGAGGTCTGTACCTGAGAATGTGGCGGGCGGATGAATCCCTCTGCAAATAAAGTACTTTTTAATAATACCAAGAAGGCAGGTGAGGGTAAGGTTTTACCTGAGAACCTCCATGAATTTAATCCTGTCTGGAAAAATCGGCATCAGACGTTTTTAACCGGCTTTTCCAGGTCAACTTTCCATCCAAAGTAATGACACACTAAAACAGAATTTGCTCAGTTTGAAGAAATTAAAAGTTTTTCTTCAAGGTACTATACTTGATTCAAGGATTCCATACAGCATCTGAATATTTATTTTGGGAATCTAGCAATTTTAACATTACAGTAGTCAGTATTGTAATTGGATAGATTCTGATAAATTGTACAGCCCAGTAAATATCACTTCCCGGTGAAATGGTTGTTAGATGGCTGAAAAACTGCTTGCAGCAACTCCACTTGTGAAAACATCTCCAATAAAACCTCTGTGTCATCTACGGTCCAGATTGAAGACATGAACATCAAAGTTCAGGACCTGAAGGGCAAGTTCAAGAAGCCTGTCCTGAGGAAAGTGCGTATGTCTGCTGACGCCATGCTCAAAGCTCTGCTGGGCTCCAAGCACACAGTCAACATGGACCTGAGGGCCAACCTGAAACAAGTCAAGAAGGAGGTGAAAGAGGAGGTGAGGAACCATCGGCTGGTACCAAAATGATCCGTAGCATTATTTAGCACGGACGCACGCGATAACAGGGTGGGACATGACCACCAGCCACCACACAAATGCCGCT